>QGSO01000180.1:710841-804944 GCA_011037825.1 Carya cathayensis
AAGCCCTTTGTCCCATTTGTCAATCTGTGGAGGAAACTACTTCCCATTTATTTCTAGAATGCCCATATTCTAGAATTCTTTGGAGACAGTCCCCTTGGCCTTTAAATATAGACATTGTTGGACAAGATATTACAACCTGGATCAAAGCTATTTTGGAACCAGAAATCCTACTCAATATTCATTCACAGGATGTCCACCATTTCCAATTGTTTGCAATAATAGCCATGGACTGTTTATGGTTCTATCGAAATCAACTTACTCATGGATCAGAATCATTTCACATTGATCAGTTTGTCAAAAATACTTTGAAAATTTTTCAGGATCATAAGAATGCATGGGTCAGTAAGATCACTCAAGATCACTTCTTCATTTGGGAACCCCCTGATATAGGTCAAATCTCAGTTGCTTTTGATGTAGCTGTTAGAAAATCTGGTAGTGTAGCAGTTGCTGTGTGTAGGGATCATTCAGGAAAAATATTGGGGTGTGTTACAAAATTTTCTCCTATTTGTAATCCAAATGGTGGGGAAGCATTGGCTGCTTATATTGGCATCAAAATGGCAGTGAACAAGAATTGGAAAAATATTAAAATAGAAGGTGACTCTCAGGTAGTAATCTCAGTACTTCAAAGTTCTCAAGATGTTTCATATTGGTCCATTGAAAGCAGGACAAGTGATTCTCGTTTCTTACTCAATAGCTTCGATGTGTAGAAAGCTATTAAAATACACCGGGCTCAGAACTGGTGCGCGCACACCTTGGCGCAATGGGCTTCTTCAAATAATTTATTTGGAGATATACTTCTTATCAGTTTATCAGATTGCTTGCTGAACTTTCATAGTGGAAAAGATCCACCTTCTTCCTCTATGTAATTTTTGCTTTTGGTAGCTGTTGTTTTAGTCTGAACTTTGACTCTTTTACCTATATTTTCTTTTATGTTGCTATCTATGAAATTTACCCCTTTTGCTTCTCTGAAAATGCCAGGACAGCCTCTGTTTTCCTTTTAACTCATCAAATCATCCACCACCGGCACTATCATTCACAAACCCTACACGTTTGGCCACGTGTAAGAATCGACCCCACCATGATTGCCTCGCTGACCAGGTTAATATATCAGTGGTTAGGATGAGCTTACGTATTTATGAACTTCGCCCAGGCTGCTTTAACGTTGGTGAGGTATCTGGGCTTGATTTCCCTCTCTCTGTTTCATCACTCCCGCGAGCACTTCAACTGCTTTTAGCGGTCAGAGTTTTAGTGCTAGCTTTAGTAACGAAGTGCATTTTCCTCTTTTGGGTGTTCGGGAAACAAAAGATCAAGATCATTAATGGGGCTCTCGAACTTCTTCCCTAGTGTAGCTGAGGGAGTGCTTCCTCGCTGGTAATGAACACAATTCTCTCGGTGGCTCTTTTGAAGAACATGGTGAAATCTGTGCTCCAATTGGTGGGTGCAACTGGGAACCCTGAAAATGCAGAAGAAGCAGACGACCCAGAGAATACTGCAAGGGATCAGAGAAGAGTTTCCACAACACGGTTCGAGTCTTTGTGCCACAACTGCAACATTGCAGGTGTTGGTGCTAGTACTATTGGTAGCAGAATTTCAATGGAGTGTTGTGTTTGTCTGTGTAGGTTTGAAGCAGATGAGGAGGTGAGTGAGTTATCCTGCAAGCATTTCTTTCACAAAGATTGCTTAGAGAAATGGTTTGAAAACAGGCATATTAATACCTGCCCTCTGTGTCGCTCTTTGGACTAGATTTCCATGGTTTTAGTGGGTGGAAGAAGGAATTCTAGCTCTTGTCTTTCATTTTTCTCTGTTGCACTTTCTTCTCTCTGTTTCTCTCTTTTTTTTCTCTACCTTCATGTTTAATTTTATCTATTTGATTGAAAAAGAATTAAAAAAAAAAAAAGAGACATCTTTCTTACAATCTTGCATGCTTTGCTTTTGCTTGGGACTGTTCACATTTCTTTGGTCCTCCCAAATCTTGTCTTCTGAGAGTTTTGGGAGCAGGCGTCTTTGTCGACGTTTATTCTGTGATGTAAGAAATGTATGCGTTTTTTCCTTTCGTTCCTCCTGAGAGAGATACTGAGCGCATTGCTCTGATGCAGCATCCGGTTTCGTTATAAAAGACTTGTGCATGCATCAAGTTTTCTATGGATTACGTGGGGAAGGGTCAGATTGCCTGATGTATTATATTTTAAATGATTTTTTAAGTTAATTATTTAAATAAAAGTTCTTAAAATATTTATGAATATAAGAAACCAAACCGTCCATTCCGATTTTTCCATCCCTCAACACTAAAATATTTTATCTCACAAAATTTCCTTTTGATTAAATTGTGTGCGTACACAGGGATGAGAATACATTATCCATGAAATCGATACGAATACGATACAAAATAAGTGAATTTGAGTTTTATATAAATAAATTTAGGTAAAAAAACAAGTTGATCCGATAAAACATAATTAATAAATAGATCAATTACAGGTAAATAAAACCCAAGTTAACTTCTGTAAAACATAAATAAATTTTATTTTTAAATTTTATAAATGTTTGGCCTTAGCTAGACTCTTATTCGTGTTTTTGTTGTTGGGAATATGCGATATTAAGATTTTTTTTTTGTTAATTTGTAATTTTATTTTATGAAAATATTAATTTTTTTATATTATTAATTTGAATATTGATAATAAAATATTTTATAGTAAATTAAATTTTAATTATGAGTTATTTCTATAGTTATCATTGTATATATGAAATCTTATTAACTAAGTTAAAAAATAAATATACACTTCAACTTAATTCATTTATATGAAACAAGTTGAAATTCATTTATATAAAACAAGTTGAAGCGGGCTAAATGAATTAAATTAATCGTGTCTAAATTAATTTAATAAAAATTAATTATTAAATAAATTAAATAAGTCGTCACCTATTAATTAAAGAGATCAAGTTTAAGTTGACTCATAATCTAATATCCATGATTATGAACATAATCCATAAACAGGAATTCTCACTCTGTATACATATGAACTAACGCTATTGTCATTTAATATTAAAAAATAAAAACTTTATTGGCTTCATTAATTATTTGAAAACGATCGACAAAACACTACCAAACATAATGGTTTCGTGATCGAGCTGTGAAAGCGAAACACCTGCACACAACAATACATCCAAACGGGGCAGAAAGCGTGTTCTAAGAAATAATACTTAGGCCACCGCAGGGGTCACAGCTGCCTTTTTTTTCTTTTTTTTTTTATCTTTTTTCTTAAAAATTAAGAAAAAATTGTTTAATATTATTATAAATATTTTAAAAGTATTAAAAATTAATTTAAAAATAAAAACTTTTTTTAAGCCTAACGGTGACTGTAGATTGTCCTGTACCGATAGTTGACAGATTTTTATTTTATAATTTTTTTAATAATTAAATAGGCGAATATTATTAAGTTTATGTATATTTTTTAATAAAAAATATTTAACGATATTAAAAAAATGAATAAAAGAAAAGCTTAAAAAATAAAAATGTTTGAAATGCACTAATGCTTTAAAAAATAACAATTCATTTAAATTTTAAAACAAAAATCGTATTATAATAATATTTTAAGTTTATAATATTTTTTATTTAACTTCTTTTCTCTTTTTACAAAACTTAAAAATTAAATAAAACAAACTATTTCATTATTATTCATTATTTTACTATTATTCATAAACTTATTATAAATTTCCCTAATATTTACTAAGAGCAGTATCACTCTACTTTCTGAGTAGCATGTTTATAGTGACTTTTTTTTTTTTTTTTTTTTTGACATAGTTTTTAATAAATTTAAATATTTTTAAAAAATAAAAAAAATAAAATAATATACTTTAAATTATTTACTTAATTATTAAGTAAAAAAAATTGATGAGCAGTCATTTCAAAGGGTCAGGCATTCACTGAAGACCTCACTGAATAATGCTGAATCAGTCCCATCAAGAAATAAAAAGCTAACAAGTCAACCGACTAATAAGGAAAAACAGGGAGGAATCAATCTGCACACTGCTGATGAATCAAGCTCCATGATTTGTCATGCTAGCTGTTTTCTTCGTGTTGGCTTGCGTATAACTCGAATTTAGACAATAAATCGAGATATCTTCGTGTCAATCTTCCCTCTGCTTTTACTTCTGTTTATGTCTAATTATTACCTATTCTAGATATACAAACATGACTCTTGTCCTATTATAAGATGATGTCATGTTAATTTAAATTATATTTTATATAAAATTTTAGTTACATGATTTGTTGCGCTAAGATTAGAATACCACGTCGCGTGTATTTCGAAAGTAATTAATAATTTCGGTTCTCTTTTTGGGATGAGATTTAAATTGCAGAGGTTTTAGTATGGCCTTTTTCTTTCTTAAGAAAGAAATGTTAATGAATATATATATATATATTTTTTTTTTGGTTTCTCCTGAGGAAGATGCTGAGCTCATTGTCTGATGCAATATATGGTTTAAACAAAAAAGATGCGTAAAAAACTATGGTTTTGTCACACTATAATAAATGCATTGGAAATATCGAAACAAAGTTATGGCTTATGAAACTCAGGAGGCCAAAAACTTTGCTCAGGTTTGCATAAAACCATTTAGAACTGTTCCTAGGCAGGATTCAATCTAAATTGATGTTGGTGAGGAGGTTTGGCTGTTTAGGGGGATGTTTTTCTTGTCTCTTAATTCTTTTGATGTGCATTCAATTTCTTATGTAGAGGATGATTCAGCTAAAGAAAAAAGGTGAAAGTTAACAAAGGTTACTGGTGTTGCCCCTAAAATAAAAACCCAGATTACTTCCTAAGGACCATCCTTCTAGCATGGAAGATAAAGAGGTTTCTTTTAATAAAGCCAATGTTTATTTTACAAATTGGGTCTTTCTTATCCTTTTTCAAATGAGTACTATTTTGGATCTCTTGCTATTTTTTTTCATGATTTATGCTAAATGCAATCTTGTTCTTGGAAGAGAAGAGAGTTGTGGAATTCACTTTCCAATCTTTAAGTTAATGGACTGCATGGATCTTGGTTTGTGATTTTAACATCGTCATAATCTATGTTGAGAAATTAGGGATTGTAAATATTTTGACTAATAGATTGCCCTTTTTGTTGTTGCCTAAGTTTGTATCTATTCAATAAGGTGCATTTGTAGAGGAGACGTTGATCTCTGAGTCGATTGCACTTGCTCAAGAACTTACCACATTGCTTGGGATGAAAGACAAGTGGAGGTGATTTTATACTGAATCCAATAACATGAAGCAATTTGACATGAAAAAGAATTGGTTCTTAACAATTTCTTGAATTAACAGGAAAATAATAGAACAAAAGACAGTCTTAGTGAATGCAGTACACGCAGAAGCAGCGCTCCAAATCCATGGAAAACTAAGAAGTAGTAACAACAAAATATTCAAAAGCTGGAAGATGCAACAAATCAAAGAGTTATAAAGAACGCATATGAATAAGTTTGTCTCATAAACAAAACTTACAAAAATTAGGAACGGTACATGCCCTCAAGTTATTTTCTATGTGGGGGGAATCAGGACATATTAATGCCAAATAAACACAAGTACCCTGTTTCGTAACGAGCTCAGCGCTGAGTAAATGGGTATCCTCTGTCCTAAATGAATCTCAACTCCAGAAAAGAGAACAAAAAGTTATGTACAGAATGTTGACCAAAGAATCCCGGAATTTGTCTACTCTCCCAAACATTTCCCAAAGAATAATATAATGTAGCCAGACAAATGGCAAGGTTGGATCAGTATTGCACCAGTTAATAATTGTTCAATTAGAACCTCCATGAGAGAAGTCATGCAAACTGCAAGTCCCAGTAACCTGTACAATAACAGACATCTTAACATGTTGAAGATGATCAGCCACTTTCTCTCTTGCAATTCCCAGGCAACAGAAACTTATACTTTTCTGCATTGTCCAAAAGATATGATGGAAGATGAACAGCTGAGAAGGAATGAGGAACGGGTCCCATTTTCCCTATGATATCTTTAAAGGTGTACGCCTCCGGAAGCATATCAAATAAATCAGCCCCCTCGCAGATTACATCCTGGACTCTTTCTGGGTTCAAATAGTGGGAGAACCTAACTCTATCGTTATGGCTGTATGCTTTCATCTTAAATATAAAATCACTGATCCTGCGGAAGCAAAAGCTACAATGCCAACCTGCATCTGCCAAGATGTCATCTGTCTGACGATAATGTGCATACCTTGTCTTAGCCCTTTGATACCTGTGGACTGAAGCTCTCCAGCTGTTATCATCCACATGGAACTCAAAAGAGTAAAGATAGTTCTTCAGCTGAAGATGAAGGATTGGAGGTATATCATCACACCACCTCAAGAGATTGATTGTGTGTCTGCTTGGGATCTCATCAACATCAGACATTATCAACAAGTCATCATCATCAATACCTGCTTTTTTGAGAAGCACATCCAATGCCACTCGCTGATATGCCTCCTCGATAAATGGGTTTTCTCCTTTCTTAAATCTCCCCCCAATGGTCCCATAAGTCAATCGGGGCTCAGCAAATTTGAACTGATCTCGATGACTAGCAAAAAACAAAGGCTTTGGCAATCCGGTGAATGTTGAATTTGACTCGAGGAGAACAAATTGTGTCACATAAGGATACAATTCTTTCCATCGTACTTCAAGGATTTCCTTCTCATTACTGTACAACACTGCATCAAAGACACGCCTTGGGAACTCACGCACTCCCCAACCATGAAGTTTGCACTGGTTCTCCATCGACACATTCTCATGATAATAGTGAGGAAGTACATGAAATGGTTTGGGTGGTGATTCCCATAGTGGCCGCAGGAAGTACGAGATCTTCTGCCCATGCAAATAGATGAAAAAGATGCACGAGGGAACGAATGCGAAAAGAAATATTAAGGTTTTCACGTCCAAGCCGCGCAGAACACAGCGAAGTCTCGAGATGCTTAAAAATCGAGTTGATTCCTGCCACATCAAATAAAAGCAAATTTCAAAAAATTAAAATGAGAAGAACAATGAAGCACATTGACATGACAACAGTAAGCATCTCTATTTACAATAAGCAAAAGAAGAGAAAATTGCTTTTCTTTACTAATTATTTAACTGCTCGTTAACTTATCTATCATACCCACGAGACTGTGTAGATACAAACATGACCATAACAACAATTAACCTGAAGCAACAAAAGATGTAATGCCTAAAATCAAAATAAAAAAAATTCTAATTTTGCCTCAGTTGAGCGACACCCAGTTCCATGGACCCAAAAGCAGCGAAAACTGAAGTAATAAAGTTCAATTTAAGCACTAGAGAAACATTAATTCTATAATCAGCTGCTTTGAGTGAAAATATCAAAAATATTCTCATAAAACAAACAACGCCAACAGAATAAAAATAAAATTGGAATTACCAACTCTAATTCTAAAATAAGTATCCAAAAAATAAAAAATAAACCTACACCGCTAAAATATCCACAAGCGTAGCATAGCAGGGAACTTCTACAAAGTAGATCATGCCAAACCTCCGTTTGAAAAATGAGAAAAATCAAATAATATATAACAAAAATATTTGAACCTTATTTGTAACTCCAAAAAAAATGGAATTTGAATGGGTGAAAACAAAAAGTTCACGGACTCTGATTTTCCTCGAAGATCCACTTCTTCGATTTTCCTCAGCAACCAAACATTCTCAGAAAGCAAAACCCAATCACATAACTATTTAAAATCAATAAATTAAAAAACAGAAACCTTTACCGAGCAAACAGATCAATGGTCTATATCAAACACGTAACCCTGATTTGAGAGAAGCATAAAGAAATAGGGAAATACCTGCCCACAAACATTGCCGCAAATATCATCGGTTTTCTTGTTACAGTAATGGCCTCCGTTCTCACCCATCATCCACCACATTTTCTCGTTCTGTCTCTCTCACTATCTTACAAACCCTGTCGTTGCACTCTCTTAGCGATGAATAAACCGGATCGACCTTGGAGAAATTGACCCAAAATCCCGTCCCACACCACACCACGATGCACCCAAAGCCGGAGGCAAAAACAGGAACTTTCCAGATTCAGTTCAGTCCTCCGATCTATCTTCTCTCTTCCCCCTCTCTATATTTTCGATTCCCACAGATGTTTAATAATAAGATATTTCAAAACCCCCAGACCCAAGAATCGATGGACAATAATGTATTGAGGAAAAAAAAAAAATGATGATAACAGCAACGAATGAGCTTCTGATCTGAATAAACAAAGAATATTTGTTGGAACTCTGAGGCCTCTCTATGTAGAGAAATGGGTGGCAGTTGTAAAAGACTACCCACAGATCACAATTACAAATGGAGCCGTTTGCCTTTTTTTTCTTGCCTTGTTCGCCTTTTTGCCTTTTGTCTTCTCTTTCGTATTTCTCCCTTTCTTTATTATGTATTTATATATTGATTGTGCGTTACTCTGCTTTACGGAACTGACCTTGTCTCGCGTGTTTTCATGACCGAGCAATTAAGGGTGCAAGGGCCATTTACTGAGGATGGAATCCTCCTACGTTACACGCGGCAATTGACTGGCTCAACACAGCTAGCTGCTTGCTGTGTCGTGTTCTTTGTCGTGTCAACTTCTCTAATCCTAATAATAATAATAATTCTTTTATCTATAATTATTTTTAAATATTTTTTATACATTTTACTAATTATTTAAAATAATTATTTTATATTAAAAAATACAACTAATTATATCAATAAAATATATTAAAAAAATATAAAAATGATTACACATAAAATTTTGATAATAATAATAATAATGAATAATAATAAGAAATAAAATTAAAAAATCATATAAATTTTTTATATAAATATCATATTACACACTTTATGATTATAAATAATATTTCTCTAGCTCAATAATAATAGTTATGCTTATAATTCAATTTATAATTTTACTTATAAGATTTATTTTATTAATCTTATTAATTTTTAATTTTATAATTTTCAACGTATCAATAATTAGTACATGAAAAAAATTTTTTTTTAAATATATTTAATATTTTTCTAACAATAATAATAATTATTATAGGCGTCAAGTGGCACTTCATACAACTAGACCGTCATATAATAGATACCACAAAAACAAAAACAGCGAGAGCGAGTGCGATAGCGAGAGAACGACTTTTTCGGCCAACTTAAGAAATTAAAGACACTTAACGGCGTTAACGCGCATAAGCTATCTTCAATTCAATTCGACTTTTTCTGTATTTATTATTTTTATTATATTATCTTTAAGTTTATAATATATTTAAAAATATGCTTTTAATACAATACCTCTTGCTTGAATCATTCTAAATATAATCAATAGTCAAGGTAGTTTATATGCATAAAGACATTTTTTTAAAGAAAACATCAAAATTTTGTACAGTAGTAAGATTATAAAAACAAAATAATTTAATGTGATACAGCGTATTGTAAAATTTTTTTTATTATAAAATAAATTTGACATATTACATTATATGATATGTCACATTTTTGTTTAAATCTAATACTTCTCTTTTATTAAACATAATATTATTTGTTAAATTCATATATAAAGTTATAATTTATTAAATTTATATATAAAGTTATAAGATATAATATAAATAATTTATTTTTCTTTTTTTAAATTATTTTTTAAACATATTTAATAATTAAAAAAATAAGAATATATATATATCTATTAATAATCAATTCATTAATTATTAAAAAATAATAAAATTTAAAATATATGAATCGAACAAGACTAGATATTTCCAGTCAAGCAGTTACGAGTCATGACGTGACTGCCGGGATGGGTTGGCTGTAATTAAGTCGTTATGCGGGTCCTACCACGAGACTCTTTACTGACATTTGGGCGCCTGTCGTTTGTTTGATAAAAGTCCGTCGAGAAGCCATGATTGATCATTTACCTCGATCAACGCCACATGGAATACTCATTGTCACTTCCAAACCCTCTTATCTTTTCTTACATCTTAGGATATAAATAATTTTTAACTTATCATATAAAATATATTTAATAAATTATTTATATGATATAATTTTAATATAAAAAGTAACTTTTAAAAATTAAATAATGCTTTACACAACAGCTGAAAAATGAAAGAACTCATAATTTTATATTTCAACTAAAATAATAAATTTAGAATCAAAGACAGTACCGATCTTAATCGTTATCTCTAATTATTTTTGGTAGAGGAGGAATAATTCCTTTCATGAGCAGGTGATCCTTCCTCCTCATAAAGTTGCTGCACATGCAATCTCATTGCTGAAAAATTATAGGGGAGCTCAAAAACTATCAAGGCTGCAAATGAGAGATGTGTTTAAATGGAAACATCCAGATCCAGACATGGTCAAGTTGAACGTTGATAGTGCTGTTTTTCCAGAGATGGGGAAAGTTGGGACGGGAGCATTTCTAAGAAATAGTTCGAGCAATTTTCTCATGGTTGCTAGCGTTTTAGAGGGGAATTTTGCTGAACCCAAAATACATTGAAGTGATTGCTCTCTTTCCATAGCCTTCAGTTGTGTGCAAGTATGGGCATATAAAAGATTCAAGTGGAGAGTGATTGTCTCTTGGCAATTGTAGCAGTTCCAAAGGATGGCATGGCTAATTCATTGTTGGATGGTTTTTATGCAGTGATCAAAAAGTTGTCATCTTATTTTAGGAAATGTGTTTTTCAACATGTTTATAGAGAAGCCAATATGGCTTCTCATTGTCTTGCTCATTATGCAAGAAAGGTTGATAGAATTACTATGTGGGGGGAATTGTAGTTCGGATTTTTTATTTAAAATCTTGTGGTTTGATTTATGTATGTAATCCTTTTTGTTGATTAATAAAGTTCATGGTTTGTTAACCAAGAAAAAAAAAGTTCTCTTTGATTTTTGTCATTGATTATTAATTTGGGTAGCTATGTAATGTGTAGGTGTGGGAGAAACAATTTCAGTTCCATCACTACCATCACTAATAAGTGATGTTTGTTTCAAATTATTCCACAACGTGATTCTTTTATTATCTTTTTGAAAAAAGATGGATGCACACGAGTTTGCACATACCCTTGCGCAAGAAGAAGATCTAGCGTGGCTAACTGAAAATTGATACGTACGGTTCGTTTATATGATGGATGCGTTTACATAAGATGTGTTAAATTGAAGAGTCAAACTTTGATGGGTTATCATCTTCTCACATTTGATGTTGCGGTTAGACAAGAGGGAAGCATCATTGCATCAGTTTGTAGGAAAGATAATGGATAAATTTTATTTGCCAAAACAGACCTTATAAGTAGTGTGAGTCCGAACCTAGGAGAAGCATCGGCGGCTTTAATGGCAATCTCAGAAGCAACACTGTACGGACCGGCAAAAATCACTTTAGAAGCTGACTCTAGAGTGACCATCCAAGCGATAAATCAGTCCTTCCCCATCCAAGAATGGATCTAGAGTCCGATCATTAGTGATATCCAACATCACCTCAACTCTTTCAAAGTTTGGACTACGAGGAAAATTCATCGATCTCTAAATTGATGTGCGCACAACGTGGCGCAATGGGCAGCGACAACAAAAGCCTTTGAAAACATTCCCTTAATCCAAATTCCTCAATCCTTGTTACAATTTCATAGTGGCAAAGATCCCCCCTCCTCTTCTATATAATTATCTTTTGTTTCTTTTGTTTTTTAGTTGAACTCTATTATTCTGGACAATGGCTTCTTAATATACTATTCTCAACTCGCTTAAAAAAAAAAAAAAAAGGACTAAGCACAAGTAAATCTACATAAGTAAGAATAATCTTCTTCGTAAAATTTCTTATAAAATTAAAATTTATACAAAGACATCAAATGTAATATTAAAATTTAAAAAATTAAATTTATATTATATCAAATATTATATTATTTTTATGTTATAAGATTAAATATACGAATAATAAGATTGAGATTCCATATTATATTAATTATATTAGCATATATATGTTTTTTACCCATACAACCAAGGAATTACTAAAATGAAAGGCAGTTCAAGCAACCGAAAGAGTAGTGATTTCTTCTCAAAATTTGCTTCTTTCTATGGTTGTCGACCCAAAAATGGGTTTCCAAATATGCTTGCGGACTCAATTAGAAACGTCAGAAATTCTAACTCCCTTTTAAAGAAAATGCGTCATGACTCATGAATACTTTAATCCCATTCAAATACACTAAGGAATGTTTAGAATGATTTGAAATTGACAGTGTCAATGAAGGACATGGTCTAATTTTTATTGAAGTTAAGAGTCGTAAGATGTGCGACATGTACTTTGTAAGTGGGATACAAGGGACATGTACGTGTCCCGCATCCAACGAATCTAGTTCCAACGTCATAAATTGAACCCAAATATATATGACCTATCAATGAATCAAACAAACAACCCCTCATGACCTCAAAAAATAGGCTTATATAAGATTAAAAAAGAGTAATGTTTGGTTCATTAAGAAATTATTTGTAGAAGGAAAATCGATCATACAAAGATTTAAAAATTCAAATTAAAAAAAAAAAAAAACTTGAATGAAATGCCAGAGTCACATTTCAGTATTCAAAACAAGAAGGGTCATCGCTTCAGCTTGTAATCTTTAGTCTTATCATCTCACGGCAAAAAGAAATGGTCGTGTTGATCAGTTTGTGCGTTGGCCAGGCCCCAAGCAAATGGATGACTTGGGACGCGACCGCGACGCGGTGTGATCGCTATAATTAGCTGCGGCCCGATCGAGTCTCCAGCCAGCCACGCTATTTCCTGCTGCTACTCGTTTCCTGCCTAAGTTCTTATATATGCAACCTACCCTAGTAAAACTTGTACGTGGTTGACTAGTCAATGAACATTCCCGTAGAAAAATTCAAAAGCACACAATTTGGATCCATAAATGTCATAAATATATGGTTGGGAATTTATGACTAGACAACGTCGATGACCATCATAAATGGGATAGTGGACACTCCATTCCAATTATCCCCCACTCATAAATGGGGTGGTACCACTAGGTTGAAAGGTAATGGAAATGAAGAGTGATTCCATATTTATGTGAAGTTAGGATTCGAATTTTTTATTAATTTTTTTTTTCTCTAAGCATGCAAATATGTATTAGAAAAGGAAATGATGATACATGAGAGGGGGTGAGATTCTCCAATGAATGCCCCAAAACAAATTAAAAAACTACATTGCAAGGAGATGAAAAAAAAAAAAACTGAATTTTGGAACCAATTTCTTAATTTTTACCTATGCCCTACAAATAGGACGTCTTCTTAAAAGATGGAATTTAACCGTTTGCAAAGTTATGCAAACTATGGATTCACCACTAGTGGCTGAGGAACCTCCGTTAGAAGTAATGATAATGGTGAGTGCACTGTAGTTTGTTATCCTGATATGTATTTTTTGAAAGATCCATAATCCATTTTTCAATATCATTAGTTAGGAAAAGTAATAATTAGAATTTGAATTGACTGTTAAGATAAAAATTTAAGGATGAGTACTTGAGTTTTTGCATTTTTACAATTCCCCATTCAATTTTCAACTTTTACAAAATTGATACTCAAACAAAAAAAAACTCAGCAATTAGATAACTTGATATGTAGGTCGCTACTTATCAGTCTTTGATTGATTGACATGTGGTGTTAGCCTTTGATTGGGTGTCGTGAATAATTCTATATGCCACGTGCCAGTCAATCATGTTAAATCACTAAAAATATAAAAAAAAACATAAATTGATGTGAAGAAGATAATTTAATTATTTAATTCATATTAACCTAATTGACCAACAAAATTATTTCTCATTTCGGTGCTAACGTTGATTGATTGGATATTTAAAAGGGATGTTTCAAAATAAAATAACCTAAAATTTTCGAGCTGGAATTCTAACGTCTTCCACCCCATCATGTTGACACCAAATTTAAGAATAACATATGCATGGGATGTAGTCATGTATGGTAGAGAATGCATTAATTAACAAATCTTTCAAGGTTCAATGGATGTGAAATTGCTGATTATTAACAAAAAAGAGTCATCCACTTAAAAAGTTTACTCTGAGTAATAGAGAAAATTAATCAAGTGATGCGTATTATTGGTTGACTCGAAACGTACACTCAGTCAAGTAGCAACATAAATTATATATATATATATATATATGTATATATGAAGGGTCGCGCTCCCAGCCAATCGGGTGGAAAATTTATTTTTACACCAGCCAATCAGCAGTTGCCATGTAAGAGTATCAACAATTTTCTATTTGCACCAACATACAGGTGATAAACTCAAGTTCTCTCTCTCTCTCTCTCTCTCCATCTGCACTGCTCTCTTGAAGTTCAAATCGATCATGATCTGATGATCTCGCCTCAAAAAAAAAATGAAAAGAGAACCCAAACTAGAGAGAGAACATCTGCATTAAATCGACGACACACCCACGTCCCTGCTCCCTTGAAGTTCAAATAGATCATCTGATCTCGCCTCTAGAAAAAAAAAAATGAAAAAGAGAATCCAATCCAGAGAGAGAACCCATGTTATAACAGATTAGTTAGATAGAAATATCTCAAGAATGCCAAAAACTGCCTTCTTAAAGAGTCAAATGGTCATCTTCATCGAGGGAAAGAGGTGCATCTCTACGTGACTGCCAGTACACAATGAAATTTATGTGTTGCATATATTGCTTGGAAAAATAAGGATGAACTTTGAAGTAGTTGGCAGATGGGACAAAATGTTGTCTTAATACATTTGCAGTAGTTGCCACATTTTAACAAAAGTAGAAACCTAATTCACTACAAGAAAAATAGCCTTTGTGATTAATTTATTTCGACAAATAGTTTTTTTGTTGTAATAAATTAGTCATCAAAATTTATTTTTCTTGCAGATTGCTTGGGGGCTTGGGTCGCAAAGGTGAAGGAGGCTAATTGCTTGGAGGCGATGAAGTTGACTCTCTCTCTCTCTCTCTCTCTCTCCCTCTCTCTCCCCCCAATCGGTTTAAACTTAGTTGTGATTCTTGGCATCAATTTTCAAAATTTGTGGGAGAGAGGGAGGGGGAAGGAAGGGGGAAGATCTGAAAGGAGGGAAACAAGAATTCATGGGAGAGAGAGAGGGGAAGATGAAATCTATGTGCGGGTGCATATGTTTGATTCCTGCATCTCCTATGTGGCGAATTTGTATTGGTTGATGTGAAAATAAATTTCTCACTCGACTGGCCTTGAGTTTTTCTCTTTTTGTTTTCTTCTTATAATTTTACTGACCCTTTAGTTTGTTTATACAAAGATTCTCAAAGGCCATGTGATGATCTCTACCTAGCTAATTCCTAATCATTTTTAAAAGTCATCCCAACTAACACAACAGACACTTCACGAGATTTGCGCATGATTTTAAAACTCTATATAATATCACTTATTTTAAAATTATAAATTTAAAAATAATATCAAGTTATTACTGTGGAATATAAATATATGGATGGTGACATAGTATATAACATTTTACTGATCTTTCTTAACAAAGCTTGGACGTGCATGGAGGTCCCCCGGGACAGAAAATAGACCATAAACAGTGCCATTGCTCGGCTTTCCATGAACCTCTCACGTGCTTTACATTCATTAGTTCCTTCCTTTCAAAGAATATGATAATGGGAGCTAGCCAGGGCCATGTACGGGGGGGTTAAAGGGCATTTTCCCACCAGCTGGATGAAGAGCAATGAAAGCAACAATCCCGAGGATGCCGCTAGGGTAAAGACTTTCTTCGGGGTATACATGCATACATGCAATGCCACCTAAGGAGTTGCTGGTGGAACAAAGAAACCTATTATGGGTTGGCACGAGAGAATCCTTGTGCATTATTTTACTAGGTTTGACAATCAATTGCCAATAATCTTAATCCCTATTTTTTGCATTATTTCTTAAAATAATTTATGTCCCTTGAGTACCTTCCAAGAACTAATTTAAAACTATATTTGTCAATTAATCAAAAGTTGGACCCAAGAGACATTGGTGTCACCTCCAACTAATTGGAGAAATGCAATAATGAAGAGCAAGACATGATGATTTAAGAATGGTGGATCGAATTTTCAGATAGAATTGCATATTGTCCCACAAGAGAATTAGAGGCATTTTGAGATTGGATAAAGCAAAGCTACCGATTATTAGTTGCAAATGAGTCTATAGTTTCTGTTATATGAGTTGATCTATAGAGATTGTTATTGTTTATATAGTTACACTTTGTAACACTTTTTTTTTCTTTTTTATGTTTGGTTATGATTAATGTGTTTTTAAGGTTTAACTGTTATCATGATATTCTTCCACCAACGCCCGAGGTTTATTTTTTCTTAATAAAATTATAAAATACCATCCTCTTTAAAAGAAATAATAAATGGAGGATTGCAAGCTTTATCAAAATGAAAAGAGGTTATGAAAACCTAATTATGTGTTTGCTTATTTATTATTTATTAATACAGGATAAGATTATGGTTCCTCTCTCTCTCTCTCCCTCCCTCCCTCTTTCAATGGGCCTTGGTATACCCTAAATAATTAGAGTTTTGCTATCTAGTAGACTTCACCGCATACTACACCTGTTTTAAATTTTTTTTTTTATTCTTGTTAAACTAATTGAATTCTTTTACTTATCATCCTATACTACATACTTGTTAAGAAAAGGAAATGAAAAGATAAAAAATAAAAATAAATATATAGTGTAGAAATGATAAGTAGAATTTTTAAAATAATTATGGGCCCAAATCCTCCCTTGGCAAAAGAGATTGAGTTTGTTAGTTTAACACCAGCCGGCCTTTTTCTTGGCCCTGGATTAAACAACAACTGATGAAGCCCATGCATATTCATCAATCACTTTAGAAACCATTTATGCTCCGGCCCCAATTGAGTCCTCTTATTTTCTATTACAACATAAAATTCTTTTTAAAGCATTTGGGCCCAATCTCTCTCTCTCTCTCTCTCTCTCTCTCTCTCTCTCTCTCTCTCTCTCTCTCTCTCTCTCTCTCTCTCTCGATTTTGAACTAAATCATTATAAGATCTCCTTCCATTATTGAAATTTGTTACTAAATTTATTTATAGGTTTGGTTAAAGCTTGAAAATTTGAAAAATGTTATTTCAACGTTGATACAAATGTATTAAAAATCACATATAATGCATCCAAGTATTTAATATAATGTATAAAAGAGTATAAAATATAAATTCTTTTACTAGTTTCAATAGAAATATGATATGAATATAAGTAGTTTCAATAAACGTGTAACTCATATATTTAACTTCAATTGCCAACATTTTTTAGTAAGCTTTATCTTTCAATTCTCTACAATTTTTTATTGAATACTATGGTGAAATAGTTAATATATGTTTAGTTCTAATATTATGTACAAGAAAATAAAAAGAAAAAACTCAGTTATCATACACTTCAAAAATAATAACAGTTTTGAATCGATTCGAATTTATTAGAAATAAGCTAGAATAGTCTGAATCATCCGGTAGAAGTGATTCAGTGAACGATTCAAAAAGTTTACTAAAATCAATTTGATTTTTGACTTATTCAATTTGAAATCAGCTGAATCAGCCTAAAACAAATCGATTTTTCAATCCTTAGTTTTGGACACATTTGATTTCATTTTATTGACATATATATTTTAGTTTTGCAACTAATTATAGATTAATAAAGGTTATTGGATTTTAAAATAAGTTAGAAATATACCTATAAATTATGACTCTTGGGGGGTAAAATTAATTCAATTATAAATTGCTGTGTTTGGATAGCATAGTGATCTCAAATCAGATCACTCCACTACGTTTAATATTTTATCATTATATTTTACCTATTTTTTACTACTATTTATTATTATTTAATATTTTATTATTACTTTTTCATTACTATTTATATATCATCTGATACCACCTCACTATCTAAATATAGCCTTAAAAATTGTTAATTATACAAGGTATGTTAACTTAATTATAAGGATTATTTTTAATTCATCATTCTTTTAATCATCATCCTCTTATATTAAAAAATAATATAAAAATAATGATAAAAAAAAATAATAAATAGCAATCTTAATTAATGACTTTTAACTATTGTTACATTTGAATCATGGACTACACAAAGTATAGGTGAAAAAGTAAACCATCTTGGTCTTCGAAAAAGATCTCCCTGCATTTCCCCTGGTCCTACCCTACAAGGGAACCTCAATAGTAAAATTAAAAATTACTTTGCTTTGTTGGGTTGGAAAGGGCATGTGAGCCACGTAGTGGTAATTAGGTAATTTAAAAAAATAAGAGTTATGCATTATGAGTGATATGGCATGTGTTGGTGAGAGAGAGAAGATAATTGTAAACCCATTATTATTAATAGTTTTAAATGCACTAGATCATATGATTTTTTCCTTTATATTGGAGGATTTTTTACTTAAAAATCTTGGTATATTGCTTGTGGGTTGTCTAATGTTTTTTATTCTATTTATGAATTTATTTTTATTATATTGCTAATTTAATTGAGACAAAGAAGATAGAAAATTAGAAATATTCAATGCTGTTTTAAGTTTTCACCCAGTCAGTCTCCTGGGTGCAGATTGACGAGCCTAAAATTTAGGTCCTAATTTCAAACATACTTTTTGTTTTTTTAATTTTTATTTTTAAAATCTCATTCCCTTGTTTTTTCGTGGAAAGAAAAGGTAGATATTTCGTAAGACTCGTATCTCCCATCAAAATAAATAAATAAATAAATAAAAGAAAAAAAAAAGTCTTCAATTAGGTCCTGAGCGGGCCTTGGGACCGATGGATAGATCAAGACTGAGAGCCCAACAATTACCAAGGAAGGAAGCCCTAAGATCAGGTTAATCGGATTGGGAGTTGAAGCCCACTCAATTAATCAGGTTATTCTTGAAAGGCCTATTCCAAAAAGTAACACCTAACTCTATCATTGCTAGCCCTAATGACACAAGTAGTAAAGAATAGTGAGTTCCAATTGATAGAAAAAGGCAATAAGAAGCTCAAATCCAAGCTAGTTGTGCTTGTCTTTGCCACCTTCTCCATACCCTTTCAATATTTTAGTAAATTGCCAAGATAAGCTCAAACTTGAGAAAATCAGTGCTTGGGCGTGCTAGCCCGTATAGTCATTTTGAAAATATAAAAAAGTAAAAATATAATATTTATATAAAAAAAAACTCACTTTTTTTATAGTGAGCGTCGCATATTTTAAAATAATTATGCGAAGACTGCACGTCTTAAAACTACATCTAGTCTTATTTTAGAAAGGATGGAATAGTGCAAGTTGAGGCCAAGATGTTTCGAAAAAGGGAAAATAATGCAGGAGCTAGCATAATTGATAAAAATGTGGCATGCATGCTAAGGTGGCAACATGCATGCTGGCAGACATATTCTTTAATTATGCTTGTCGTGTTTAATTTTCAAGATGCAATTATCCCCTCTAACGTGGTGTGATTAGGGAATTTTTATGCCTTTATAATTAATTTTTAACTATTGACATGAGGAAATGCTTTGTATTTGTTCTACTTTTTCCAATGTCTGGGCCGTTAATGGGATGTTGGTGGTTGAAGGCCTTAATGACGTATTTGGAAAATGATAGCCAGTGTCCAGCTTATACCGTTGGGTTTGACCGTTTGTCTATTTTTTTTTTAAATTAATGGTAAAAAATAATTGACTATAAATAAATTTGTGTATTTTTTTACGGTAAAGAATGCTAAAAAAATATTTTAAAATAATAATTTTGAACTAGCGGTACACCCGGTAGTAAACTTTGGACGCCTGACTAGTACCATCCATTTCCTATATATATATATCTATATATATATATATGTATTAGTAATGTTATATATAGTCATTTTTATATACTCCATGCGCATTCTACTGATATGATTGGCTACATCAATTTTTTTAATATACAACCAATCACATCAATAGAGTGTGCAAAAGAATATGTAAAAATGACTGCATATAGAATTTTTGTATATGTATATATCAATATAAAAGTGGCGTGAACACTAGCTTTGGCCTAAAAAATAAAGAGAAATGATATTTGCAGTTGTAGAATGTGTAAGTGCTGTACAATCATTTTGAAAAAAGTGAGTAAATACAATTGTGCAGCGCTTGTGCGTGCACTCTACGGTTGTATGTACCATAACTCATTTGAACTAAAAAACAAATATGGCAATTTTTGCTTCTTTGAAGTTAAGGTTATATCCTTCTCTATTCAAGCATGTGGCTTGGTCGTGTGGAAGGCACCCACGATTGGATGGTATTGAGTGAAATCCAAAGTTCTCTTCATTTGATCTCCATTTTTTCAACCGCTTCATTTCCTCTTTAAGAGTTTCGGATCCACATGTTTAACCCAACCGATCTAGCTATATATTCATCACCTAATTCATTCACCCGGTTATTTGTCATTTCTATTACCTTTAATCTTTAAACCTCTATTGCAAGTCGCGTCCTAGCTAGCAACATTTGTTCTTGCTACCCTTGTGGTCTTCATTAGTACTCTTCCACCATGGAAAGAGACCCTCGACTCCTTCTTTGCATCTCATCCGATCCATGCAAGGAGATCCACGACTTATTCTTAGGTCTCCTCCATGGAAAAAAGATTTGCCACTTTTTCTTAGGTAGAGACTCATTATATCTAGCTAACCAACAACGACTAGTACCTTAATCCCATTGTAGAGGAGTTGCATGGAGACATGCTAGCTCCCACAAGAAAGAGAGGAAGGAGAGATAGTCTTAAGGAAAAGTTAGAAAAATATTACTTTTTATATTTCCTATGATTAAGTTTCCTTGCCTTAAATAATATTTGATATGATAAAAAAATTGTAACTCCTCCCTACAAGGGCAAACTCTTTCTTTGATTCACAACTCCATGGGTACGTATGAGAGTAACTTTGAAAATCAATATGCTAAGCAAATTGCCTTCAATTTCTTGATGTTGCTGATTGGAGCATAGAGATACTTGATTATAGTCTAAAGTCAAGCGATCAGTAGACAGCGGGCATCCCTTTATCACTACTAGCTGGAATGCATGCATGCTCTTTAGCAAACTTTTCTAGAGTTGCCAAATATGATTCGCAAGTTAGCCCCCACCGCCATAAGGATTCATAAACAATTCTTAGCATGGAAAAAATCTTGACAAGTCTCATCACAATTTAGACAAGAATTGAACAGATGAATTGATAATATACTCAAGCACGTAGGAAAGAAGAGGAGGAGGAATCCATCAAGGCTTTTGGCTCGAAATAAAGCCAAGGCCCTGATCAAGCAAATACTAGTCCTATCTATCTAGCTCCCTGGACACAATATTTTGAGTACCTATTATGACAACCACATCTATTGGACACAATATTTTGAGTACCTATTATGACAACCACATCTATTGGCACGTGACATTTAGTTATAGAATCGAGTCCCCATGAATGGGCATAGCTAGGTGCTCTTATTTTATGATGATAGGGCCAATTGCGACCTTATGTATAAGGTTCAGAATCGTGTGAGTGTGTGTGGTTGATTATTGTGTTTTTGCATTTATTTTACTATCTCATTATCATTCTTAGTAGGTGTGGCATTTTCTTTAGAACTAGTATCAAAGCTCCAAAGCTTTGGGGTTTAGGGTTGCACGATGGAAAGAGAAGAAGTGAAAGTTGAAATCGAGAAATTTGATGGCACAAATTTTGGCTATTGGCGAATGTAGATCAAGGATTATTTCTATGGAAAAGGCTCCATCTTTCTATGTTGGGGACAACATGGATGATGCTGATTAGAATCTGTTGGATTGATAGGTTCTGGGGTTTATTCAGCTCACCTTATCAAGATCAATGGCGCATAACGTTTTTATGGAGAGAACCACAGCGAATCTCATGGCGGCTATGTCATGTATGTATAAAAAAGCCGCTAATGAATAACAATGTGCACCTGATGAAAGAATTGCTCAACCTGAGAATGACAGAAGGTGCGTCTATTGCCCAACATTTAAATGATTATAATATGATCACAAATCAATTGGTGCCTGTAGAGATTGAGTTTGATGATGAAATTAGAGCATTGATTCTATTGGCATATGTCAAATATTTGGGAGTCCATTAGGATGGCGATGAGTAATTATGTTGGAAAGTTGAAATTGAATTATGATGATTTTGTGGATATGGTTTTGCTGAGGAGGTACGTAGAAAAGACTCTGGGGAGTTTTCAGGTATAAATTTGGCCCTGAGTGTTGACCATCAATGTAGAAAATTTGGGCACCAGATCACTTGCTGGAATTATGCTAAGCCAGGCCACATCTAAAGAGACTATTAGAATAAAAAACAAACTGAGGATGACGTTGTGAATGTGATGCCAAAAGAAATACATGACGTTCTATTCTTTGTTGTGCATAATCCCGTTGATGATTCGATGTTGGATTCATGGGATTCATTTTGTAGCACCTTACATTGAGAGGCACTAGATGGTATGGGAGTGGAAGATGTGTGCATCAGACTCACAAATAGGAACGTGTGGACTTTGTAGCAACTCAGACACGTTTCAAAGCTGAAGAAAAACCTGATACCTGTGGGATAGCTTGACAACGATAATCATTCAGTACCGTTTTCTGGAGGAGCGTGGAAGGTCATGAAGGGTGTTCTGATCTTGGCTCATGGTAAGAGAATTCATACTTTACATTTGATATTAGGGTTCAGTGATGTGAAGGAAAATACAGGGTTGAGGTAAAGCAGGATTGGTCATGCGAATCATATGGGGAAGCAGAAGGGAGTCAGTTTTGTAGTTCCTCATATATCTGCAAGCTTGGGAAAAACTTCAGAGACAACAGTGTAAAGCAGAGGTGTGAGAGACGAGGATAGAGCGTCTGGTATTCAAGGGATGTCTACACCTACAATTGCTGCTCGCAAGACTGCCAGGATCACCAAACCTTTGGAGTGGTATCCATCTACCTAGAATTATATCTTGCTAACTGCAGGTGGTGAACCACGTTACAAAGGTGAAATCTTATGAGTTGGGGACTGAGTAAGTGGGAGTTAGATGAGAGGAAGCTGATTGGACTTCTGGGGAAGAAGCATAAACTACACAATAGCTAGGCACGTTAGCTAAAGACAACATGTTGGCAGTTGGGGGTGGGATCAGTCGCCTAGATTAGAGAAGGAGATCTTAGCAACAAGTTATCTGATGTGTGTCAGAGTCGATTTGAGACAAGATATTTCCAATGCAGTGGGAGCTGTGAATCGCCCAATAGATGTGTAAACTGAGGGCGTTGTATGTGATGCATGACTTTAATTGATTTTCTGGATTGAAAATGCTAGCTGGGAGTGATTGAGCTGAATTATTGCATTCTTAATGCTTTTAGAACCAATATATCTTAATTCTTTCATTACTTTATTATTGGTTTTATATGAAAAAATGAATAAATCAAAGTTGTGATTTTAATTGATTAAAAGCATGGAAGTTGTTCAAGCTAACCTTTCATTTGTGTTATTCTGTTGTTGAGTGTTTTCTTTCTTTAATCTCCATCTCCATTTTTCGTGCATGCCATGGTTCATTATGTTTATGCCTTGTTCATACTTTGTCTTGAGCTTTCCCACCATTCAAACACTCCCAAACCCATCTAACACTCATACACGGCCACACCAATCACCCTACATCATGCTCACCAAAACCGTGACTCACCATTGCCCTCTAACAAGCCACTAGCCCCCACTTGCCGTCCAACCCATCTCTCATTTCCCTCAAACCTAGCCGCCACCTAAAAGTGGTCATTTTCCTTACCATGAGCTAAGTTGCCCTCAACTATTTCGGGAAACCCTAGCTCCTTCTCACCAACGGATCCCTTAGTCCATAAATCCTAGCCATCCATTCCATTTCCCCATCAACCTAGAATGACAACCCTAAACCGCCACCCTAAAAGGATGCCTAGACAACTTGCTTTTCCAAAAGACCAAAAAGCAAGTTGTCCACCCCCAATTTCGGGAAAACCTAACACCACTACACAACTTGTTTTTCCAAAAGGGCAAAAAGCAAGCTGTCCCATTTCTTTATTCCCACTCGGCAAAAATTAATGAACCAAAATTTAGTGCAGTTTTACCTGCAAGTATACAGGTGTTGTAGTACCTTACAGGATCGAATCCACAGGGATTGACTTATGTGAAAAATTCTCTCAAACAAATGAAAATAAAATATAAAAAAAATGCGCGATTGAAACTAAAATGAAGTTATAGAGATGATGATTTTTGTCGTGACAAAACAAAACTAAAATGATAAAATGTATTGATATGGAAAAAGACTAAGGTTTCGAGGATCCGTTTAATAATTTAAAATATTGTTTCCGATCGAATTACTTCAATTAAACTAGAATAATGATTCCGTTTAATTGGAAGATTTAGCATTTAAGATCAAGAAAAATAGTTACGAATGATTGAGCATGAACGATTGATGATTATAACATTTACAAATCTATTTGACTATCACAGGGATTCCTCAAGCATTCACTGTATTCGGAAATCACAATGAATCAAGATAAATATATAGATAATCAAAATATCCAATAATAAAATCCTTCAATCGATCAAACTCGCAAAATAAATTTAACGTCGATCCGAAAACAATTTTCAAATCATTAAACTTCACCTCTAACCTTAGTATGAAAATTTAGCCAAACATATTTATTACAAATACTATAGAAATCACATAAATATTCTTTATTAGAAAACTAAAATAAAACATAAGAAATACTAAGCAACAATTTAGAAATAACAGAATTTGGAATCCAGTTGATGCTCAGAGAATTAAATCCACGCCATTGTTGAACTGCAGAAAATAGAAATGAAGCTAGCAGTTTGGACGAAAACTCCTCTTCACCGAAACTCTCTCAAAAATAAATCCCAACATCCTCTTCAATCCAAGCTCCAGAAAAATTACTCACCTCTCTCAACTCCCTACGTACCCCTGCTGTCCCTCACGTCCCTTCACCGACACCTGCCTCAACTCCAGCAAATCCCCACCAAACTCCCTCCACGTCTTCCCTCTATATCCCAGCCACCTCCCAGCCAAGTCTCACTCCAGCCAGGAGGGGTTCCCCCCTCTTTTCTACCCTCTTCCCCCTCTGTCTAGCTCCCTGGATTCATGCACTGACTCCTTTTTTATAGACTTCCACGTGAAGATGATCCAAGTCAAGCACGCACGGCTCCTCTTTTTCCAATCAATCAAGCACCAACTTTCTTCTCCAATTTCTGCCCGTCTCTCTCTCAACTTTATCATGTTCAACTCTCCCATTAATCCAGCCGACACACTCTTTTTCTCAATCAAAATAAACTCCAGCCAATTAAATTACTCCAGCACATCTCTATTACTCCAGCACGTCTCTATCTCTACTCACCAACCCTCCTACGTTACTCTTCAATGAATCAAGGTCGGTGCTCTCTCAAATACCCCACGTTCTCCCTAGTCCACTAAAAACATCCACCGTTTTTCTCATTTTTCGGCTCCTTATTTTTTTGTTGTTGAAACGTGCAGCTTTCCTTCATAGACTTTGATGTTGCATGTGTTTGTCTTTCTTTTCACGCTTTCCATTTTCCTTTTTCGGTGGTTTTAATTGTTGACTACATCACATGCAGCTCTCCTTTATTTCGGCTATACACTCCACTTAGAAATGAGCTAAAGCTTGTCCCCATGTTCTTTCGGCCCTTCACTTTAAAACTCCACATCGCTTGCCACAATTCTTTTACATTCAAAGTCCTCAACATTTTATCTTTTTCAGCAACTCTACTTTGAAAGACTGTAAAGCATGCGCTTTTAGTCAGAGCCGGATCTCTGAATTTTATTTAAACTGGAAATAAAGAGATAAAAAAATTAAAACTCAGAAGAATAGAATATTAAAAATATATTATAATGTGAGGAAATATTTTCCAAATAAATCATAGTTATAAAATTAAGCATAAACATGATATTAATCAATTAAAAACACAACTCAATTTATGCTTATTAACTATTTTCCATCTAAAACCAATAATAATGTCACGAAGCAGTTGAAATACATTAGTTTTAAATAGTAAAATATGCAATTTTCAGCTCAAACACCATCCAACAAGCCACTAGCCCCCACTTGCCGTCCAACCCATCTCTCATTTCCCTCAAACCTAGCCGCCACCTAAAAGTGGTCATTTGCCTTACCATGAGCTAAGTTGCCCTCAACTATTTCGGGAAACCCTAGCTCCTTCTCACCAACGGATCCCTTAGTCCATAAATCCTAGCCATCCATTCCATTTCCCCATCAACCTAGAATGACAACCCTAAACCGCCACCCCAAAAGGATGCCTAGACAACTTGCTTTTCCAAAAGACCAAAAAGCAAGCTGTCCACCCCCAATTTCGGGAAAACCTAACACCACTACACAACTTGTTTTTCCAAAAGGGCAAAAAGCAAGCTGTCCCATTTCTTTATTCCCACTCGGCAACCCCTCACCAAGAATTAGCCCTACTCATCTTGCCTTTTCACTAGTCTAGAAACCTTTGACAATTCGGGACATCCCACCTACCTCCACTCACTTACACATCATTAAACCCTAGTCCACTTACCTAAAAGAGACCCTAGACACCTTCCTTTAACTTTAGCTAAAGCTGCCCTCTCAAATAAGGAAATCCTAATCACCCCACTCTCACCCACGGACCCTAAGCCATCCAACTCTAGCCGACACCTATGAGTGGTAACCAACCAAATTGCCTTTCCACTAGTCAAGTCACCCCTCATCATTCGGAAAACCCTACCTTCCTACTACCCACGTGAAGCCTTAAGCTCTTAACCCTAGACACCCAACACCCCACCGAATAATCATGCCACCTCACACTTAGTCTCATAACCCTAGATGCCACCCACACTTAGTCTCAAACCTCACGGATCCCTTCACCACTCAATCCTAGCCGCCCACTAAAGAGGTAGGCTAGACCCCCTCTTTCCTTCATGACAAGTTGACCCCATCCACATATGGAAACCCGGTGACTCACCATTGCCCTAGCCATCCCAATCCGAGCCATCATCCTTCCTTTCATCCTTAGCTCAACCATTTGGCCAACACTCAAGAACAACACACTAACCATATCACCTTGTGCTTCCATGCACTACACGGATCCATACACTTAGGCTACCCATAATCATCCCTTCCACCACAAAAAAAAAAAAACTTCATCACCTAAGACCCTCCATGGCCGTGTAAGCTCAAGGCCAAGCAAGTTAGCTAGGCTCATTCGGTCATCATCACCACAAGGCGGCTTGGAGCTGAAAAATTCGGTTTTGAGTAGAGAAACACTTAGAATTCATTTTTTTCCATTGATTTTCATTCAAGTTCGGAGAAGAGGTTTCAGACAAGCGATCATTCAAGCAACTACACATTTTCCACTGGATCATTCACTAAAATTGCAGCACATTGAAGAACTCCTTTAGGAGTCCAATTGCTACTGCAGCTCATCCTCCTCCACCAGCTCAAATCTTCATCTCCATTCAATTGGCTTGATCATTTCTTTCCCTACTTGCTATTTCATTTCAGTTTTAAGTTTCTGCATTATTTTGGAGATTTTTGGCTTAGAAGTTTGAACGATTTTTCTGTTATTCATTTAGTTCATGTTATTTATTTTTATTGTTTCATTAAGCTTTCATTTTAATAGTGATTACAATTTATGGTTTAATTTGAGAATTTGTGATTTGGATACAATGATGAACCCTAGAACATTGATTTTGGGGCTTTTCAATTTTCAGTGCATGTTTTGTCAATTACTTTCTAATCTAGTTTAATTCTTAATTTAGTTTTATTAATTTCTAAGTTTAATCTATTAGTCATTTGCATTCCAATCCGACAATCAAAAATCTAAAAACCTCGTCCACCCATTGCACATACCATCCTCTTGTTTTCTCTTTGTGAAGTTTTTCACATTTTTCAACGAGTTTGATTTTTAAGTAACTTTCCCTGAGGAGACGATTTAGGAATTTATTCATAATTATTACACGACATCCTCCTGCACTTGGGATAGCATTAGTGCTACTCATTTTTGAGTGAGTTAGGGAGCTGCAGAGGTGATAGAGCTTGTGCTGGAGATAATGGTTGGCATGTGAAGGAACCTGTCTCCAAGTAGGAGATTGTTGGGTTATGTAGAGCATGCCTTTGAGAGTTCGCTTGACTCTTGCTTGACATGGAGTTTGAGTGAAACCTGATACCTGTGGGACAGCTTGACAACGATAATCATTCAGTACCGTTTTCTGGAGGAGCGTGGAAGGTCATGAAGGGTGTTTTGATCTTGGCTCGTGGTAAGAGAATTCATACTTTGTATTTGATATTAGGGTTCAGTGATGTGAAGGAAAATACAGGGTTGAGGCAAAGCAGGATTGGTCATGCGAATCATATGGGGAAGCAGAAGGGAGTCAGTTTTGTAGTTCCTCATGTATCTGCAAGCCTGGGAAAAACTCTCAGAGACAACAGTGTAAAGCAGAGGTGTGAGAGACGAGGATAGAGCGTCTGGTGATTCAAGGGATGTCTACACCTATCAATTGCTGCTCGCAAGACTGCCAGGATCACCAAACCTTTGGAGTGGTATCCATCTACCTAGAATTATATCTTGCTAACTGCAGGTGGTGAACCACGTTACAAAGGTGAAATCTTATGAGTTGGGGACTGAGTAAGTGGGAGTTAGATGAGAGGAAGCTGATTGGACTTCTGGGGAGGAAGCATAAACTACACAATAGATAGGCACGTTAGCTAAAGACAACATGTTGGCAGTTGGGGGTGGGATCAGTCGCCCAGATTAGAGAAGGAGATCTTAGCAATAAGTTATCTGATGTGTGTCAGAGTCGATTTGAGACAAGATATTTCCAATGCAGTGGGAGCTGTGAATCGCCCAATAGATGTGTAAACTGAGGGTGTTGTATGTGATGATGACTTTAATTGATTTTCTGGATTGAAAATGCTAGCTGTGAGCTAGCAGAGGTGATAGAGCTTGTGTTGGAGGTAGTGGTTGGCATGTGAAGAAATCTGTCTCCAAGTAGGAGATTGTTGGGTTATGTAGAGCATGTCTTTGAGAGTTTGCTTGACTCTTGCTTGACATGGAGTTTGAGCGAAACTCAACACCTGAGTTCGCTTGCGGTACCTTTAATGGTTGGCTTGAGCGAACCTCAACCCAAGAGTTCGCTCGAGTTTCGCTTAACAGACCGCTTAAGCGAATGTTGAATAGTGTTACCTCAAGGAACGTATAACATACCGCTCGAGCAAATAACTTAGAAAATTGTCGTTCGCTATATATATGAAATGTTTAGTTGAAATGATGAGATTGAATGGGAGAGGAACCAAAACGGTGTTCTGGAGGGTTCTTGAGAGAGAGAGAGAGAGAGAGAGAGAGAGAGAGAGAGAGAGTGAGATTTCTAAGGAGAGGTAAGGTCTTGTAACTCACTTTGTGTTTATAATATCCTATGAAGAAAATTTCTTGAAGTTCCATAGACATAGGCACGTTGTCGAACTATTTAAATCTTATATCGTGTGATTGATTATTGTGCTTTTGCATTTATTTTATTGTCTATCTCGTTATCGTTGTTAGGTATGTGGTGTTTTACATAACAGTCATTTGGTCGGGCTATCTTTTGGAAGAAAAAGTTTGCGTACTTCTACGTACTCTCAGCCCATATCTAGGATTGAGCAAAAATCTAAAAATCCGACTCTGAATCTAGCTCTGCTTCGACAAAATAGAGTTAGAGTCAGAATTTTATTTTTTGAAGTAGGAGGTGTTGCTGGACCGACTCTAAATTCGACTTCAACTTTATGCTCCGACATTGACTCTGACTTTACGCTCCAACTCGGACTTTACCCTCTGACTTTGATATTATACATATGCTATAAAATATGTACTTATCTATATACTTATCATTTATACTAGTATAGTTATATGACTATATAACTAGGACTTATATAGTTAAATTCAATAATATACTAGTATGAGCTAATTATTATAAAATAATATACCTATATTATAATATAAATAGATTAATAATAATTTAGTATATGTAAACATCATAGTATTACTATCAATCCTAATCAAGTATAGAAATAAGTTAGACACTAGTATTTAAATAAGTCTAGTATAATAAGTTAATAACACATACTAATTTACTAAAATGTAATAACATGTAATTAGACACTTAAAAGTCTAGTATATAATTAAGTTAGAAATAAGTTAGACATTTGTAAAATAACATGTAATACTAATGTATAATAACATATAATTAGATACTAAACATAATATGTAATACTCTAGTATGATAACATGTAATTAGATACTATAGTATAAGTCTAGTATAAAAATAAGTTAGATATTAGTATAGAAATAAATTAACAATAAATGATTTACTTATTTTTTTGAAAAATTGAAATTTGAAAGTCCACAAAAAATTCTTTTTTAAAATAAGCTAAATATGAAACTAAAAAAAAAAAAAAGCTAAAAATTGAAAGTCCAAATCTAACTCCACTTTGACAAGCTGGAGTTGGAATTGGAATCGGTTAAGCCAATGCTCACCCCTACGGCCCTATCAATGGCGGTGCTGCGTTATGTTCAATGGGTACGTGCAAATGTGCAATTGCAAAATTTGAACTTCAAAGCATTTATAATTAGCTATATTTAACTTTCTATTTGTGGTTCTTTTTTATTATTGCACCCATTAAAAAAATATACTATCACTTTAGAGAACATTGATCTTTATAATTACAGATAGGAGAAATTGTTGAGTTAATAATATAGATAAGAAACATTGGTTATTTAAAAGAAAGTGAAAGAAAAGAAAAGGAGAGTTTATTCTCTCAGCTTCTAAAAACAACAAATATAATCCTTTAGAAAAAGAAAAACAAGAGAAATACGCACTATAAAATTCTCAAAAAAATAAAAAAGTTCGACTAGGTTTGACCTAATTCTAATCTAACACATAAATTGAAAGTGTACAAAGTTTTAAAATAAATCAGACAATGAACAAACACAAACTTCTGGTGCATGGTATCAATAATATATTATGTTTGTATTGATAAAATGATGAGTTTAATTTTTCATTACATGAAATAAATTTTCTTAGTCTCTAGAGATCTAGCTAGGAGAAAACTACTTATTTGTTGCTAATTATGCTTTTTACAAGAATAACTATTTCCTGCCAAAATGAGTGTATTAACGTAGCAAATAGTTATTTTCTTCACAAATAACTCGCCATAAATCTTGAATAAAACTCATTAAGGAGTTGAGGACATTTGTTCTCATCTCTAGATCTTTCAACCTAAAACTTGGTAGTTTCCGACCATCATAGGTGGAAGGGAGTTTTTATACCAAGTCGGGCTAGGCTTGGCCCACTTTGCTAAAACGTGAGGCCTGTGACTTGGCGGGCTAGGAAATAAAAGGGAGGAAACTCAGGGCAGCGCAGGAAGGGAGAAGCACATAACATACTCTTAGATGCATCGCTTTAATGAGGAAAAGGCCGATTGGTATCCTGTCCATAACAAAATCAGCCGCATTAAATGTGACATCAAATGGCCAACACCAAGAGTGAGTTCCTGTCACTGACAAGAATGTCCACATTAAATACAACGCCATACCATCTGGAACAGGAGCTGATCATTAGAGTGACAGAGAAGCCATAGATACCTCAGGGAACAAGAGTATAAATAAGAAGGAATAGGCAAAGGAGACATGTTAATTGCTCTGAACAAACTCTTAGCTCTTTCTCTCTTTTCTCTGGTGAAATTATATTTTGACCTTTGGCATTGAAGGTGTCACAGACACACCTGACCACCCCATTCTCTTCTTTTACTAGCACTCGGCTCGATTCATAACTAGTGGTTACAAAACACGTCTTAACAATTGGCACTATTTGTAGGATCAATAGTTATTTTAATCTAATAATGTCAGCATACATTTTGTATACCAACCACGACAAACATGGAGTGGGGAGTTGCAGAAATGGAAGAAAAAATAAAGAAAATGGCCTCGAATATGAATGCCCTCCGACGGGAGAATGATGTTCTAAAATAGAGAATTATTGAATTAGGAGAAGGCAGTGGACAAATTCAGACTGAATGGATGGAGGGGGGGTCACAGAAAGCTGGCAGGGTACCGCCTGAAGATGAGGACCACAAGAGGATGAGGCTAAGTAGCTTCATGGGAAAATATGAGGAAATGGAAAAAATAATAGAGGGATCATCCTCCATGGACCAACTGCTCAGTAGCATAGACCTCCCTTACAACATCAAAGTGATGGTTGACCCACTTCCACCTAAGTTCAGAGCTCCCTAAATAGATATTTACGATAGGACCCCACTGAACATTTGGGACCATTCAAGATCTACACGATGCTGCATAGTTTCCCTACGGAAACTATGTGCCAAGCGTTCCCCTTTACGCTGAAAGGGTTTGCCTTGGCATGGTTCGAAGCCCTGCAGCAAGGTACCATCCATATTTTTGAGAAGTTATGCTAGCAATTCCTAATGGAGTTTGTTGCGTCTAAACCTTAACTCAAATTAATGAACCAAAAATTTAGTGCAGTTTTACCTGCAAGTATACAGGTGTTGTAGTACCTTACAGGATCGAATCCACAGGGATTGACTTCTGTGAAAAATTCTCTCAAACAAATGAAAATAAAATATTAAAAAAAAAAACGCGATTGAAACTAAAATGAAGTTATTGAGATGATGATTTTTGTCGTGACAAAATAAAACTAAAATGATAAAATGTATTGATATGGAAAAAGACTGAGGTTTCGAGGATCCGTTTAATAATTTAAAATATTGTTTCCGATCGAATTATTTCAATTAAACTAGAATAATGATTCCGTTTAATTGGAAGATTTAGCATTTAAGATTAAGAAAAATAGTTACGAATGATTGAGAATGAACGATTGATGAGTATAACATTTATAAATCTATTTGACTATCACAGGGATTCCTCAAGCATTCACTGTATTCGGAAATCACAATGAATCAAGATAAATATATAGATAATCAAAATATCCAATAATAAAATCCTTCAATCGATCAAACTCGCAAAATAAATTTATCGTCGATCCGAAAACAATTTCCAAATCATTAAACTTCACCTCTAACCTTAGTATGAAATTTAGCCACCATGTTATCACAAGGCTATAAAAATTAAAAAACATTCCCATGATAAAAATAAAATAAAACACAACTAACAATGAAAACAAACTTAGATCATGAAAATAAGAAATTCGAACCAGAAAATGTCCTGAAAAGAACTCACCTCCGTTTCACAGCTCTTCTTTCCGTCCAAGCCAGTCCGTTTGTTTCCCATATGAAAAACCGTCCGAACATATATAATCCTTCACGTAAACACTTCCTTTATGAACCAAAAAGAACTCCAGGTCAGCGTCTCCTCTCACCAACCAGAACCCACTTCCTTCACGTCCAAACCAGCCCTGAAAGATGATAAGAAATAGAATACAGTACATCCAACAGAAGGTTCCGTAATTGCCGAAAAATCGCCAGACGAAGTCCCCGCCGTGAAGCTCTTTTTGCTCTTGTTTTTACGTAAAACACCTAGTTTTCTTTCCGTTCAAGTCTCAGCTGCTCTTCTGTCCCAGTATGAGCCTCCAAAATAATTCCCAGGTGAAGTGTTCCCTGGTCTCAGCCCGTCCGAAAGCTTTTCCTCTCTCACCCGAAAGCCTCTGTTTCTTTGCTCTGAAAACAGAGTTGAAAATTCAACCCGTGGCTCCTCCTCTCCGAATGTTTCATGTGACGCCCCCAAATTCCACTTGGGATTGAACGGACATTTGAAGCGTCGAGACATGCAACACAAGGTTACCTGCCCCCGTTCATGACATATAAGATGCAATGTTCCTAACATGCATCTAGCATTATGCAATATTCGCAGCGGATAATTTTTTTCTTTAGCAATACTATGCACCAAACTAAAAATATCCCAAATACTTGAAACATATTTCATACATAAAGGCATACTAAAAAGCCGTGATCACCACACTAGTCCAAAATGGTTGTGATCAAAAGAATACTTGAGATACAACTCCAAAAGTACAAGTATTAACCTAAGTTAAATACTATACCATCATCAACATCACACCGTGGCCTAGTCGACCGTATTCAGTTGGTCAGATTCCAATTCTCCTTCGGGTCCTGTAACAAGATCTACCATTCGGGGGGAATGGTAGTTGGGACTACCACAGTGAGATTTGATTACAAATCTCAGTAAGTTAACATAAAACTCACACACAGGTTAAAGATGCATGCATGGCAGTAAAAGCATAAATGCATAAGTATAGTCGTACATAAGCATAGCATAACTTGACATATAGCATGACATAACCAGAACTTAAACGTGAACTGAACTTGACTTAACATGGCATGAACTTAAGCTTAAAACATAACATGAACAAACAACATAACATGAACGTGAAACATAACATGGACTTGAAATATAGCATGAACGTAAACATGCATAACATAAATAAGAACTTGAAAATAACATAAACTTGAACATAACATGACATGAACATAACATATACGTGAGCATAACATAACATGGACTTGATCTAAAACTTGACTTATCATGTATTTGATCTGAAACTGGACTTAACATAAACTTGGAATATTATTCAATTGTCTTGATTAATAACGTGCATTAATACGTACTCCACAGTTGTTGTGGCCCCACGTATTCAAGTAACATAAAACATAATACGTACTCTACAGTTGTTGTGGCCCCACGTATTCTACGTGTCACAATTGCTGTGTCTCACGTAGTGTATGCTCCACAGTTGTTGTGGCCCCATACTTCATGTAACATAAAATATAATACGTACTCCACAGTTGTTGTGGCCCCACGCATTATAAGTAACATAAAATATAATACGTACTCCACAGTTGTTGTGGCCCCACGCATTATAAGTAACATAAAATATAATACGTACTCCACAGTTGTTGTGGCCCCACGCATTATAAGTAACATAAAATATAATACGTACTCCACAGTTGTTGTGGCCCCACGCATTATACGTAACATAAAATATAATACGTACTCCACAGTTGTTGTGGCCCCACGCATTATATCATCACTGCTTCGGGACACTGTCATACAGTTTCCCAACACTACACCATACGCTCCACACTTCTCTGCTACGCCATCCAACCCTTCGTGACACGCCATCCGGTGTATCACGACCTAGTACAGAGTACACTCACGTGAACTCTCTTCCATTCACACTACAAAACCCATCACTGCGATACACGTCTCACGGTGCATCGCTACGCGACACGGAGTACGCGCTACGCGTACTTCCTTCGCTACAACACTCATCAACACGATGCACATCACACGATGCATCGCCATACAACACGGAGTACACTACATGCGTATTCTCTTCACACAACCCGCCGTATCACATCTACGGCATCCATCTCACGCCTATACTTCATAGCACAGTCCACAAAATACACAATCAAACTCAACACTTCACAACCACACTTCGCTTCACAACTACGCAACGAACTCCACAAATACAACTACACAATTCACAAACCAACCAACTAACTATTTTAAACGTAAAATAACTAGAGATAGAGGGTTATACCATCAACGGGATAACCCGTGCGTCGCTCGTTGTTCGTCACGAACATGCGTCGGAGGAACGTACGTGGCGGTAACACCGCGTACGGTGGCTGTCCACCACATAATGTGGTAGTTTGGGCTTGAGAAAGGCTAGGCGTGGTCTTGGAAGACTCACGGTCGCCTCGTGGTGGTCAAAGGTGACGGAGCACGGCGGCATCACGCCGTGAACAGTAAATCCGAACGGTGAGCGGAAACGCGAGATAGCGAAATTTCATAGAACTTCATGGCAAGCTAGGGATAGGTAGATGAACATGTGGTGAAGCTGTGGTAGCGAGGTGGTGGTCGGACGGTGGCTAACGGCGGCGGATCGGCCGTTTGAACCCATTTTTGGCCTTGGAGAGTGTAGGAGAGTGTGAGCTCTACGAAGCTCCGTTGGCCATGAAATTTCTTGGAGAGGTTCATGAGGATGAGAGGAACAAGATGGTGGTGGTGAAACACCACGGGTGGCCGTGTACGGCGGCGCACGGTGGTGGAACCGAACATGTAATTTTGAGAAACCCATATGAAAAAAGTGAGAGTTTGGGAAAAAGAAAGACATGGGGAGGAAGCCCTTGATGAGGTGAGTCCAATGGTGGTGCTTGGTGGTTGATTTGGCCGTGTATGGTGGTCCAAAAATGAGAAAAACCCCTAGAGACCCATATCTTTGAAGGGAGAAAGAGAGAGAATGAGAGGTCGGTTTAGTACACCACCGGCGTGGTTGTACTCGCCGGAGGGAGGGTCTAACAGCCCGCTAATTCTTATCCCTTCACCCATTTTCTTTCTTTTCTTTTCACGCATAGTAGACGGCAAGACAATCCAGTTTTGGATTCTTTCCCGACAGCAGTCACATCTCTCTCGTCTCTACCCTCATCGGAAATCACTGCGTATAGATTATCTTTTCCGTAAATCACGTAATTTGTTCTTCACCGACAACTGTAAAATCATGAACAGTATTTATCCTAAGCGTTGTACCTCGATGGCGTTTCCGGATCTTATCCACCGAATTTCAAAGTATTAGATAAGCTTGTTTTTAAATAGCACAATTATAATAATTTAATGAGCTCTGAAAATATTATAATTGTGGATAATTAATTAGATTAAATATTTTATTGTTTTAAGATATTAAGAGGTTTATTTTTACGTTGAAAACTTCTTATTTAAATTAATGTGTTTTATCACTTTGAGTGAATTAAATGATACTTTATCATTTTAATAATGATGAAGAAATATTATTTTATAAACCTTAGTTTATAAAATAATAATCTATCTTAATTTCTCTCAGTGTAGTAATTAAGTGTTTTATTAATTTAAATGATTTTATCATCTTCGATTAATTAACGGTACTTTATCATTTTAATATAATGATGAGAAATATTATTTTATAAATTTTAGTTTATAAAATAATATTCTACCTTAATTCTATCGTAGTGTTTTATTTAAATTATTTAAAACTAACATTTAAGCGTTTTAATCAGTGTTTTAACTCACCTGTTGGTTTATTTGAGAATCACCGTTTGCCAATTCTATTCCTCTCTCTCCGAGTCGAGTTTTGCTAGTTCCTCTTCTATCGATCAAGGAGCTCTTGAAAGCATTTTTTTTTTCAGAGAGCAGGAAAAGCAATCCCACACAAAACCAGCCCACCTAATTCTCAAGAATCACATAAAACAAACTCTGCATCAACTACGGCCAAGTCGCCGATAAGCTTCCTTTTTCCGATCACAGATCCTTGCTCGTATCCTCGCTTTTCCAGTTCACAAAAAAAAATTACCCTTTAGGTGACCATGCCTTTTTCAGTTGTTCCCATCAAAAACAGAGAGATAGATAGATAGAGCCAATCAGCCAACCGAAATCTCCCGAGTGTTTTCAGTGGATAAAGCCCACTGTTCACGCCCAGAAACAAGGAGGGAGCTTGACATCCTTCACGGCTCTGGGCGATGGAGGCTGTGCATTTCTCGACCGTTGCTTCCAGCCACTTCTCTGCAGTCTCTCACACCTTCTCGACGAACACAAGAAGCTGGAGCCTCGGCGGTTGGACCACCGAAGCTAGGAAAACGAGTCGGTTTCGCTCTACTTGGACCGGTTCAAACAATTCCACCTCGATCTCTTCCAGAAACTTGTTTAATAGAGAAGTTTGGGGTTGGGTGAACTCCAAGAGTCTTACTCTGGGAACAGGCCTGCGCGGGGTTATTGTGAGAGCTGAGATGTTTGGGCAGCTCACGAGCGGTCTTGAAGCGGCCTGGAATAAGCTCAAAGGAGAAGAGGTTTTGACCGAGGAGAATATAGTGGAGCCAATGCGAGATATTAGAAGAGCTCTTTTGGAAGCAGATGTAAGTCTTCTTGTTGCACGACGGTTTGTGAAAGCTGTCAGTGAGCAAGCTGTTGGTGTTGGGCTAATTCGAGGTCTGCAGGGAGTTGGAAAAACAACTGTTTGTGCAAAACTGGCCTATTATCTGAAGAAACAGGGGAAGAGTTGCATGCTGGTTGCTGGAGATGTGTACAGACCAGCTGCTATTAACCAACTTGTTATTTTGGGTGAATAGGTGGATGTGCCTGTTTATACATCAGGGACTGACGTTAAACCTTCAGACATAGCCAAGCAAGGTTTAGAAGAGGCCATAAAGAAAAAAATAGATGTAGTTATAGTGGATACTGCTGGAAGGCTCCAGATTGACAAAGCAATGATGGATGAGTTGAAAGAAGTGAAGTGGGCGTTGAATCCCACAGAAGTTTTGCTCGTTGTTGATGCAATGATAGGACAAGAAGCTGCAGCCTTGGTGACAACATTTAATCTAGAGATCGGGATAACAGGAGCCATTTTGACAAAGCTGGATGGGGATTCTAGAGGTGGAGCAGCTTTGAGCGTCAAAGAGGCGATGATGCGCTGAGGCTGAGCAGTGGTTCGCTACCGTGAATGGTAAGAGGGGAGTTGACGTAGTGGGATGGCGGTTGGGTGGTGCAAGGATGACTTTCATGGTGGTGCTGGTCGTTGATGGTGAATCGGTGAGGATAGACGGCTGCTCTGTATCGGGTTGTCTAAAACAGGGACCTTTTTGTGGTTGAGCGAAGTATTATGCGTTGATGTTGTTGTACGTTAGGCTGTGGAGAAGGAAACCGAGCAAGAAAGGAGGCACCAGTTTTTTTGGATACATGGGTTGCAGCATATGGGCCCTACAACAGCCTTTCTTGACTGAAGGTGGCCGTCTTTATACTGTGCAGCACTTTGTTTAAACGTAGATAAAGCAGCTAGTTGATGATCTGAATGATGAGGAGAGAGATGAGAACGTGGGTGAGCTGTCTGATAGCTACATGCGTGATTTCGCATTTGGAGAAGCTTGGTTTGGCCAAGTCAATTGGTGCAAGCAACTTTACAAGGAAAAAGCTTGAAACAAGTGGCCGAAAGAGTAGACATGTGGTGGCCCATGAAACTAGACATGCTGCAAAAGCAATCTTATCCTTTATCTTTTACTTTATTTTATTTTTGATTCATGTTATAGCCACGTACAAAAGTCACAAAGGGTGATCTCTCTCTTTATATATATCTTTAGTAAATAAATAAAATAAAATAAATTTGTTTTTGAAATTATCGAAGAATCGAGGAGGAGAAGATCAAGGGTAGTAGCAGCAATACAGTGTGGTGGCAACTTATGATTGGTCAACGTGGAACCAATTATTTTTGATTCTCATTCAATGAAACCTCACGTTGCCCGTGGTGTTGCAAGTGCTCATAATATGGCAATTGAGTTCAGAAGTGAAAATCTTAAGGACTTGAGTGTTCCTCTTCCAGCTGTTGTGCAGTTCCTCGTGTTTCGCGCTCTATTCTCATAGAACGCGACGATCGAGGTAAGTTAGCCTCTAACTTACTATCAGTTTATTGTGTATGTGTGATGGGTAAGGGAACTACAATTTATGTATGTATGTTATCGTATATGCCATGTCATGCTATGTCATTACATGTTTATCTGTTAAGTATGATTTAATCTCTCATGAATATTTATCTGTTACACAATCTTTTCTGTCATACAATGTTGTATGTTATAAGTATGCCATGTTAAGTATGCCATATGATACATGTATGCCATTAAATGTTTATGATTAAATCATATTGTGCCATTTACAAGCATACGCCATGTTAGAAAAGTATATGATATTAAATAATATCTCATGCATTAAGAAAGATAAGACATGTTATGTTACGTATAATACGTGGGGCCACAACAACTGTGGAGTACGTATTATATTTATGTTACTTATAATGCGTGGGGCCACAACAACTGTGGAGTACGTATTATATTTTATGTTACTTATAATGCGTGGGGCCACAACAACTGTGGAGTACGTATTATATTTTATGTTACTTATAATGCGTGGGGCCACAACAACTGTGGAGTACGTATTATATTTATGTTACTTATAATGCGTGGGGCCACAACAACTGTGGAGTACGTATTATATTTATGTTACTTATAATGCGTGGGGCCACAACAACTGTGGAGTACGTATTATATTTTATGTTACATGAAGTATGGGGCCACAACAACTGTGGAGCATACACTACATGAGACACAGCAATTGTGACATGTAGAATACGTGGGGCCACAACAACTGTGGAGTACGTATTATATTTTATGTTATGTGTATTCATGGGGCCACAACAACTGTGGAGCATGAAGTATGGGGCCACAACAACTGTGGAGCATACACTACATGAGACACAGCAATTGTGACATGTAGAATACGTGGGGCCACAACAACTGTGGAGTACGTATTATGTTTTATGTTACTTGAATACGTGGGGCCACAACAACTGTGGAGTACGTATTAACGCACGTTATTAATCAAGACAATTGAATAATATTCCAAGTTTATGTTAAGTCCAGTTTCAGATCAGATACATGATAAGTCAAGTTTTAGATCAAGTCCATGTTATGTTATGCTCACGTACATGTTATGTTCATGTCATGTTATGTTCAAGTTTATGTTATTTTCAAGTTCTTATTTATGTTATGCATGTTTACGTTCATGTTATATTTCAAGTCCATGTTATGTTGTTTGTTCATGTTATGTTTTAAGCTTAAGTTTATGCCATGTTAAGTCAAGTTCAATTCACGTTTAGGTTCTGGTTAAGTCATGCTATATGTCAAGTTATGCTATGCTTATGTACGACTATACTTATGCATTTATGCTTTTACTGCCATGCATGCATCTTTAACCTGTGTGTGAGTTTTATGTTAACTTACTGAGATTTGTAATCAAATCTCACTGTGGTAGTCCCAACTACCATTCCCCCCGAATGGTAGATCTTGTTACAGGACCCAAAGGAGAATTGGAATCTGACCAACTGAATACGGTCGACTAGGCCACGGTGCGATGTTGATGATGGTATAGTATTTAACTTAGGTTAATACTTGTACTTTTGGAGTTGTATCTCAAGTATTCTTTTGATCACAACCATTTTGGACTAGTGTGGTGATCACGGCTTTTTAGTATGCCTTTATGTATGAAATATGTTTCAAGTATTTGGGATATTTTTAGTTTGGTGCATAGTATTGCTAAAGAAAAAAAAAATTATCCGCTGCGAATATTGCATAATGCTAGATGCATGTTAGGAACATTGCATCTTATATGTCATGAACGGGGGCAGGTAACCTTGTGTTGCATGTCTCGACGCTTCAAATGTCCGTTCAATCCCAAGCGAAATTTGGGGGCGTCACAGAGGGGATGAGGCCGGAGTGGGAGGTGGGGTCCGGCGGCCGGAGGTGGCGCCGGCTGGAGCTTCAAACCGAACGGCAATGGAGTTTGCTTCCTCCATCCGTCGGCCAAGAGAGAGAGAGAGGGAGAGAAAAAAAAAAGAAAAGAAAAAAAAAGAAAAAGAGAAAAAGTGAAGAGAAAAAGGTAGGGTCTGAGTATATCGCTTCAAATCTACATTTCGGGATCCTCAAATAAACCAACAGTGAGTTAAAACACTGATTAAAAACGCTTAAATGTTTTATTTTAAATAAACACTTTAAATAAAACACTACGATGAATTAAGGTAGAATATTATTTTATAAACTAAAATTTATAAAATAATATTTCTTCATCATTATATTAAATGATAAAGTACCGTTAATTAATCGAAGAGGATAAAATCATTTAAATTAATAAAACACTTAATTACTACACTGAGAAGAATTAAGATAGAATATTATTTTATAAACTAAGGTTTATAAAATAATATTTTCTTCATCATTATATAAAATGATAAAGTATCATTAATTAATCAAAGTGCATAAAACACTTAAATTTAAATAAGAATTTTCAACGTAAAATTAAACCTCTTAATATCTTAAAACAAATAAAATATTTAATCTAAATAATTATCCACAATTATAATATTTTCAGAGCTCAATAAAATATTATAATTGTGCTACTTTAAAAACAAGCTTATCTAATACTTTGAAATTCGGTGGATAAGATCCGGAATACGCCATCGAGGTACAACGCTTAGGATAAAACTGTTCATGATTTTACAGTTGTCGGTGAAGAACAAATTACGTGATTTACGGAAAAGATAATCTATACGCGTGATTCCAGATGAGGGTAAAGACGAGAGAGATGTGATTGCTGTCGGGAAAGAATCCAAAACGGATTGTCTTGCCGTCTACTATGCGTGAAAAGAAAAGGAAGAAAATGGTACAGAGATAAGAATTAGCGGGCTGTTACATCCTCCCCTCCTAAAAAGAAGATTTCGTCCTCGAAATCGACGCAAGTACAAACATAAAACACGCTTAAAACACTGCAGATAGTTGAAAAACCATCCGAAAACCGACAAGTGCTGCAAAAAGCTCGAGGCCCTACTCTTTGAATTTAATACGGCTAGTGATTTGAACAAAAGCCTGATGTTGTTGACAACCGTGATTGAAGGTTTTGAGTTTCTATAAAGAAACAGGATCATCTTCATCCATCGGAAAAAAAAACATCGCTTCTTGACCTGTGTTTTGTTTTTCCATAACAAAAGAATGGCTGGGCAAAACTCTTCCGCTAATGTTCCAGACTTGAATCAAGAACCCTTGACGCATCCACCAACAATCTTCTCTCCTGAGATCGTCAATACCATGATAGGAGCAGAGAACTGTTCTTCTAGTAGGGCTGATTCTGAGATTATTACAGAATCATGGAAGCTCAGTAGTCAATATGCTGCCTCTGTTACGATCATGTCCCGAAGGTTAATGGCGAGGGTAAGTGAGATTGATCATCTTAACTTCCAACTATCTGAGTTACGACAGAAGCTTGCTAATAAGGATAGAGAAAATAAAAGGCTACAGCAAGAAAACCAAGAGTTGAAGAAATTTGCAGATTGGTATGCTCGTGATCTGCAACCACGAATAGAAGAGCTGGAACGAGAAAGGATTCAGATACAGGGTCAACATCAGCAGATAACAGCAGATAGAGAGAAATAAAAGGCTACAGCAAGAAAACAAAGAGTTGAAGAAATTTGCAGATTGGTATGCTCATGATCTGCAACCACGAATAGAAGAGCTGGAACGAGAAAGGATTCAGATACAGGGTCAACATCGGCAGATAACAGCAGAGGTTCATCGTTTTCTAGAGAAATAGGGACAAACTACTGTTAATCTAGCTGGCTTAGTAAGAAACTTTTGACAAAGCGTGTCCAGCATATCTTGTATTTCTTTTGACTAAATAAGATTTGAAGAGATAATAGTTTGTCTTCTTCTTTCTGCAATCTCTATAAAATCAGTCTTAACTTAATCCAATTTGCATCATAACTTATTCTCATCTCCATAACTCATCTGCATTCCTTCAACATTCTCGCTTTAAGTTTTCAGTTCTTTTCTCAATGGCTCAATCTTCTAACATTTCCCTAGATCCATCCATGAGGTATTCAGCACCTCAACCTCCTGTCCTTTCTGCAGCTGCCATTGGTGCCATGATGCAGCAAGAAAATACTAGTATGGCTAATAAGTCAGACTCCGATGCTATCTATGACTTGGTGAGTCTTGGGACTCGCTACTCATCCTCTATTGTGGCTTTTTCCCAGCGGGTACAAGCCAAAAACAATGAGGTTGAAAGGCTTAAAGAACAAATTGTTGTACTACAACGAATTGTTCAAGAGTCTCACACAAGGGAAGGAATTCTTCGGCAGCAGAATAAACAGCTGAAAACTCTATTGGATTCATCATTCCGCTTGCCAGTTCCCATGAATAGGGATGATATGATATTGTATGAAGAGAATGAGCGTCTCCAACATGAGGCTAAGAACCTCAAGTTTATGTAGAAGCATTTTTAAAAAAAATATCTCTCTATATTTATGAACTCTGGTTTATCCTTTAAGAGATATTCGTAACATGCTTCATACCTATTTCTCTTCTAATCATACATATTCTATCTTCTGGTAAAGGTTTTGCGAATATATCTGCTAACTGATCATGTGTGTTTGTGAACTCTATTACTATATCGCTTTTCTGCACATGATCTCGAAGAAATTCAAGCCTAATGAAGACTAAAATCTCAAGCCTAGTATTTGGTGCATTTCCTAAGGACATGTGGATTTACAACCCAGAGACGTATTGCTCTGATACCACCCTGTGACGCCCCCAAATTCCGCTTGGGATTGAACGGACATTTGAAGCGTCGAGACATGCAACACAAGGTTACCTGCCCCCGTTCATGACATATAAGATGCAATGTTCCTAACATGCATCTAGCATTATGCAATATTCGCAGCGGATAATTTTTTTCTTTAGCAATACTATGCACCAAACTAAAAATATCCCAAATACTTGAAACATATTTCATACATAAAGGCATACTAAAAAGCCGTGATCACCACACTAGTCCAAAATGGTTGTGATCAAAAGAATACTTGAGATACAACTCCAAAAGTACAAGTATTAACCTAAGTTAAATACTATACCATCATCAACATCACACCGTGGCCTAGTCGACCGTATTCAGTTGGTCAGATTCCAATTCTCCTTCGGGTCCTGTAACAAGATCTACCATTCGGGGGGAATGGTAGTTGGGACTACCACAGTGAGATTTGATTACAAATCTCAGTAAGTTAACATAAAACTCACACACAGGTTAAAGATGCATGCATGGCAGTAAAAGCATAAATGCATAAGTATAGTCGTACATAAGCATAGCATAACTTGACATATAGCATGACATAACCAGAACTTAAACGTGAACTGAACTTGACTTAACATGGCATGAACTTAAGCTTAAAACATAACATGAACAAACAACATAACATGAACGTGAAACATAACATGGACTTGAAATATAGCATGAACGTAAACATGCATAACATAAATAAGAACTTGAAAATAACATAAACTTGAACATAACATGACATGAACATAACATATACGTGAGCATAACATAACATGGACTTGATCTAAAACTTGACTTATCATGTATTTGATCTGAAACGGGACTTAACATAAACTTGGAATATTATTCAATTGTCTTGATTAATAACGTGCATTAATACGTACTCCACAGTTGTTGTGGCCCCACGTATTCAAGTAACATAAAACATAATACGTACTCCACAGTTGTTGTGGCCCCACGTATTCTACGTGTCACAATTGCTGTGTCTCACGTAGTGTATGCTCCACAGTTGTTGTGGCCCCATACTTCATGTAACATAAAATATAATACGTACTCCACAGTTGTTGTGGCCCCACGCATTATAAGTAACATAAAATATAATACGTACTCCACAGTTGTTGTGGCCCCACGCATTATAAGTAGCATAAAATATAATACGTACTCCACAGTTGTTGTGGCCCCACGCATTATAAGTAGCATAAAATATAATACGTACTCCACAGTTGTTGTGGCCCCACGCATTATAAGTAACATAAAATATAATACGTACTCCACAGTTGTTGTGGCCCCACGCATTATAAGTAACATAAAATATAATACGTACTCCACAGTTGTTGTGGCCCCACGCATTATAAGTAACATAAAATATAATACGTACTCCACAGTTGTTGTGGCCCCACGCATTATACGTAACATAAAATATAATACGTACTCCACAGTTGTTGTGGCCCCACGCATTATAAGTAACATAAAATATAATACGTACTCCACAGTTGTTGTGGCCCCACGCATTATACGTAACATAAAATATAATACGTACTCCACAGTTGTTGTGGCCCCACGCATTATAAGTAACATAAAATATAATACGTACTCCACAGTTGTTGTGGCCCCACGCATTATAAGTAACATAAAATATAATACGTACTCCACAGTTGTTGTGGCCCCACGCATTATACGTAACATAAAATATAATACGTACTCCACAGTTGTTGTGGCCCCACGTATTATACGTAACATAACATGTCTTATCTTTCTTAATGCATGAGATATTATTTAATATCATATACTTTTCTAACATGGCGTATACTTGTAAATGGCACAATATGATTTAATCATAAACATTTCATGGCATACATGTATCATATGGCATACTTAATATGGTATACTTATAACATACAGCATTGTATGACAGAAAAGATTGTGTAACAAATAAATATTCATGAGAGATTAAATCATACGTAACAGATAAACATGTAATGACATAGCATGACATGGCATATACGATAACATACATACATAAATTGTAGTTCCCTTACCCATCACACATACACAATAAACTGATAGTAAGTTAGAGGCTAACTTACCTCGATCGTCGCGTTCTATGAGAATAGAGCGCGAAACACGAGGAACTGCACAACAGCTGGAAGAGGAACACTCAAGTCCTTAAGATTTTCACTTCTGAACTCAATTGTCATATTATGAGCACTTGCAACACCACGGGCAACTTGAGGTTTCACTATACCCAGAAGAGATAATTTGACTTCAGAAAGCCTTTGCACTAAAACAAGTTCATTAAAATTATCAATAACAACCAAACAAACAACTCATTTCTCAATCCATATACTCTTAGCCATAGTCAACCACAAGATGACACCAGTCACCCCGGACTATAATCCATATCATCACTGCTTCGGGACACTGTCATACAGTTTCCCAACACTACACCATACGCTCCACACTTCTCTGCTACGCCATCCAACCCTTCGTGACACGCCATCCGGTGTATCACGACTTAGTACAGAGTACACTCACGTGAACTCTCTTCCATTCACACTACAAAACCCATCACTGCGATACACGTCTCACGGTGCATCGCTACGCGACACGGAGTACGCGCTACGCGTACTTCCTTCGCTACAACACTCATCAACACGATGCACATCACACGATGCATCGCCATCACGGAACTACATGGCCCTTTACGAATCCTAAGCACTGGCGCGCGGCTAACGAACTAGCGTATTCTCTTCACACAACCCGCCGTATCACATCTACGGCATCCATCTCACGCCTATACTTCAAGCACAGTCCACAAAATACACAATCAAACTCAACACTTCACAACCACACTTCGCTTCACAACTACGCAACGAACTCCACAAATACAACTACACAATTCACAAACCAACCAACTAACTATTTTAAACGTAAAATAACTAGAGATAGAAGGTTATACCATCGACGGGATAACCCGTGCGTCGCTCGCTTGTTCGTCACGAACATGCGTCGGAGGAGCGTACGTGGCGGTAAACGGTACGTCTGTCCACCACATAATGTGGTAGTTTGGGCTTGAGAAAGGCTAGGCGTGGTCTTGGAAGACTCACGGTCGCCTCGTGGTGGTCAAAGGTGACGGAGCACGGCGGCATCACGCCGTGAACAGTAATCCGAACGGTGAGCGGAGAGACGCGAGGATAGCGAAATTCATAGAACTTCATGGAAGCTAGGGAAGGTAGAGAACATGTGGTGAAGCTGTGGTAGCGAGGTGGTGGTCGGACGGTGGCTAACGGCGGCAGGATCGGCCGTTTGAAACCATTTTTGGCCTTGGAGAGTGCGGGAGAGTGTGAGCTCTACGAAGCTCCGTTGGCCATGAAATTTCTTGGAGAGGTTCATGAGGATGAGAGGAACAAGATGGTGGTGGTGAAACACCACGGGTGGCCGTGTACGGCGGCGCACGGTGGTGCAAACCGAACGTGTAATTTTGAGAAACCCATATGAAAAAAAGTGAGAGTTTGGGAAAAAGAAAGACATGGGGAGGAAGCCCTTGATGAGGTGAGTCCAATGGTGGTGCTTGGTGGTTGATTTGGCACGTGTATGGTGGTCCAAAAATGGAAAAACCCTTAGAGACCCATATCTTTGAAGGGAGAAAGAGAGAGAATGAGAGGTCGGTTTAGTACACCACCGGCGTGGTTGTACTCGCCGGAGGGAGGGGATGAGGCCGGAGTGGGAGGTGGGGTCCGGCGGCCGGAGGTGGCGCCGGCTGGAGCTTCAAACCGAACGGCAATGGAGTTTGCTTCCTCCATCCGTCGGCCAAGAGAGAGAGAGAGGGAGAGAAAAAAAAAAGAAAAGAAAAAAAAGAAAAAGAGAAAAAGTGAAGAGAAAAAGGTAGGGTCTGAGTATATCGCTTCAAATCTACATTTCGGGATCCTCAAATAAACCAACAGTGAGTTAAAACACTGATTAAAAACGCTTAAATGTTTTATTTTAAATAAACACTTTAAATAAAACACTACGATAAATTAAGGTAGAATATTATTTTATAAACTAAAATTTATAAAATAATATTTCTTCATCATTATATTAAATGATAAAGTACCGTTAATTAATCGAAGAGGATAAAATCATTTAAATTAATAAAACACTTAATTACTACACTGAGAAGAATTAAGATAGAATATTATTTTATAAACTAAGGTTTATAAAATAATATTTTCTTCATCATTATATAAAATGATAAAGTATCATTAATTAATCAAAGTGCATAAAACACTTAAATTTAAATAAGAATTTTCAACGTAAAATTAAACCTCTTAATATCTTAAAACAAATAAAATATTTAATCTAAATAATTATCCACAATTATAATATTTTCAGAGCTCAATAAAATATTATAATTGTGCTACTTTAAAAACAAGCTTATCTAATACTTTGAAATTCGGTGGATAAGATCCGGAATACGCCATCGAGGTACAACGCTTAGGATAAAACTGTTCATGATTTTACAGTTGTCGGTGAAGAACAAATTACGTGATTTACGGAAAAGATAATCTATACGCGTGATTCCAGATGAGGGTAAAGACGAGAGAGATGTGATTGCTGTCGGGAAAGAATCCAAAACGGATTGTCTTGCCGTCTACTATGCGTGAAAAGAAAAGGAAGAAAATGGTACAGAGATAAGAATTAGCGGGCTGTTACAGTTTCAGTCCGTCTCAGCCCAGCTTTCTCTCCTATCTTTTTATTCTCCTTCCAGCTATCTCTGGATTCATGCACTGACTCCTTTTTTATAGACTTCCACGTGAAGATGATCCAAGTCAAGCACGCACGGCTCCTCTTTTTCCAATCAATCAAGCACCGACTTTCTTCTCCAATTTCTGCCCGTCTCTCTCTCAACTTTCTCATGTTCAACTCTCCCATTAATCCAGCTGACACACTCTTTTTCTCAATCAAAATAAACTCCAGCCAATTAAATTACTCCAGCACGTCTCTATTTCTACTCACCAACCCTCCTACGTTACTCTTCAATGAATCAAGGTCGGTGCTCTCACAAATAGCCCACGTTCTCCCTAGTCCACTAAAAACATCCACCGTTTTTCTCATTTTTTGGCTCCTTATTTTTTTTTTTGTTGAAACGTGCAGCTTTCCTTCATAGACTTTGATGTTGCATGTGTTTGTCTTTCCTTTCACGCTTTCCATTTTCCTTTTTCGGTGGTTTTAATTGTTGACTACATCACATGCAGCTCTCCTTTATTTCGGTTATACACTCCACTTAGACATGAGCTAAAGCTTGTCCCCATGTTCTTTCGGCCATTCACTTTAAAACTCCACATCGCTTGCCAACAATTCTTTTACATTCAAAGTCCTCAACATTTTATCTTTTTCAGCAACTCTACTTTGAAAGATTAGTAAAGCATGCGCTTTTAGTCAGAGCCGGATCTCTTGAATTTTATTTAAACTGTAAATAAAGAGATAAAACAAATTAAAACTCAGAAGAATAGAATATTAAAAATATATTATATATGTGAGGAAATGTTGTCCAAATAAATCATAGTCATAAAATTAAGCATAAACATGATATTAATCAATTAAAAAACACAACTCGAATTTATGCTTATTAACTATTTTTCCATCTAAAACCAATAATAATGTCACGAAGCAGTTAAAATACATTGGTTTTAAATAGTTAAAATATGCAATTTTTCAGCTCAAACACCATCCAACAAGCCACTAGCCCCCACTTGCCGTCCAACCCATCTCTCATTTCCCTCAAACCTAGCCGCCACCTAAAAGTGGTCATTTGCCTTACCATGAGCTAAGTTGCCCTCAACTATTTCGGGAAACCCTAGCTCCTTCTCACCAACGGATCCCTTAGTCCATAAATCCTAGCCATCCATTCCATTTCCCCATCAACCTAGAATCACAACTCTAAACCGCCACCCCAAAAGGATGCCTAGACAACTTGCTTTTCCAAAAGACCAAAAAGCAAGCTGTCCACCCCCAATTTCGGGAAAACCTAACACCACTACACAACTTGTTTTTCCAAAAGGGCAAAAAGCAAGCTGTCCCATTTCTTTATTCCCACTCGGCAACCCCTCACCAAGAATTAGCCCTACTCATCTTGCCTTTTCACTAGTCTAGAAACCTTTGACAATTCGGGACATCCCACCTACCTCCACTCACTTACACATCATTAAACCCTAGTCCACTTACCTAAAAGAGACCCTAGACACCTTCCTTTAACTTTAGCTAAAGCTGCCCCTCTCAAATAAGGAAATCCTAATCACCCCACTCTCACCCACGGACCCTAAGCCATCCAACTCTAGCCGACACCTATGAGTGGTAACCAACCAAATTGCCTTTCCACTAGTCAAGTCACCCCTCATCATTCGGAAAACCCTACCTTCCTACTACCCACGTGAAGCCTTAAGCTCTTAACCCTAGGCACCCAACACCCCACCGAATAATCATGCCACCTCACACTTAGTCTCATAACCCTAGATGCCACCTCACACTTAGTCTCAAACCTCACGGATCCCTTCACCACTCAATCCTAGCCGCCCACTAAAGAGGTAGGCTAGACCCCCTCTTTCCTTCATGACAAGTTGACCCCATCCACATATGGAAACCGGTGACTCACCATTGCCCTAGCCATCCCAATCCGAGCCATCATCCTTCCTTTCATCCTTAGCTCAACTATTTGGCCAACACTCAAAAAAACACACTAACCATATCACCTTGTGCTTCTATGCACTACACGGATCCATACACTTAGGATACCCATAATCATCCCTTCCACCACAAAAACAAAAAAAACTTCATCGACCTAAGACCCTCCATGGCCGTGTAAGCTCAAGGCCAAGCAAGTTAGCTAGGCTCATTCGGTCATCATCACCACAAGGCGGCTTGGAGCTGAAAAATTCGGTTTTGAGTAGAGAAACACTTAGAATTCATTTTTTTCCATTGATTTTCATTCAAGTTCGGAGAAGAGGTTTCAGACAAGCGATCATTCAAGCAACTACACATTTTCCACTGGATCATTCACTAAAATTGCAGCACATTGAAGAACTCCTTTAGGAGTCAAATTGCTACTGCAGCTCATCCTCCTCCACCAGCTCAAATCTTCATCTCCATTCAATTGGCTTGATCATTTCTTTCCCTACTTTCTATTTCATTTCAGTTTTAAGTTTCTGCATTATTTTGGAGATTTTTAGCTTAGAAGTTTGAACGATTTTTCTGTTATTCATTTAGTTCATGTTATTTATTTTTATTGTTTCATTAAGCTTTCATTTTAATAGTGATTACAAATGTTATGGTTTAATTTGAGAATTTGTGATTTGGATACAATGATGAACCCTAGAACATTGATTTTGGGGCTTTTCAATTTTCAGTGCATGTTTTGTCAATTACTTTCTAATCTAGTTTAATTCTTAATTTAGTTTTATTAATTTCTAAGTTTAATCTATTAGTCATTTGCATTCCAATCCGACAATCAAAAAATCTAAAAACCTCGTCCACCCATTGCACATACCATCCTCTTGTTTTCTCTTTGTGAAGTTTTTCACATTTTTCAACGAGTTTGATTTTTAAGTAACTTTCCCTGAGGAGACGATTTAGGAATTTATTCATAATTATTACACGACATCCTCCTGCACTTGGGATAGCATTAGTGCTACTCATTTTTGAGTGAGTTAGGGAGCTGCAGAGGTGATAGAGCTTGTGCTGGAGATAGTGGTTGGCATGTGAAGGAACCTGTCTCCAAGTAGGAGATTGTTGGGTTATGTAGAGCATGCCTTTGAGAGTTCGCTTGACTCTTGCTTGACATGGAGTTTGAGTGAAACCTGATACCTGTGGGACAGCTTGACAACGATAATCATTCAGTACCATTTTCTGGAGGAGCGTGGAAGGTCATGAAGGGTGTTTTGATCTTGGCTCGTGGTAAGAGAATTCATACTTTGTATTTGATATTAGGGTTCAGTGATGTGAAGGAAAATACAGGGTTGAGGCAAAGCAGGATTGGTCATGCGAATCATATGGGGAAGCAGAAGGGAGTCAGTTTTGTAGTTCCTCATGTATCTGCAAGCCTGGGAAAAACTCCAGAGACAACAGTGTAAAGCAGAGGTGTGAGAGACGAGGATAGAGCGTCTGGTGTTCAAGGGATGTCTACACCTATAATTGTTGCTCGCAAGACTGCCAGGATCACCAAACCTTTGGAGTGGTATCCATCTACCTAGAATTATATCTTGCTAACTGCAGGTGGTGAACCACGTTACAAAGGTGAAATCTTATGAGTTGGGGACTGAGTAAGTGGGAGTTAGATGAGAGGAAGCTGATTGGACTTCTGGGGAGGAAGCATAAACTACACAATAGATAGGCACGTTAGCTAAAGACAACATGTTGGCAGTTGGGGGTGGGATCAGTCGCCCAGATTAGAGAAGGAGATCTTAGCAATAAGTTATCTGATGTGTGTCAGAGTCGATTTGAGACAAGATATTTCCAATACAGTGGGAGCTGTGAATCGCCCAATAGATGTGTAAACTGAGGGCGTTGTATGTGATGCATGACTTTAATTGATTTTCTGGATTGAAAATGCTAGCTGTGAGCTGCAGAGGTGATAGAGCTTGTGTTGGAGGTAGTGGTTGGCATGTGAAGAAATCTGTCTCCAAGTAGGAGATTGTTGGGTTATGTAGAGCATGTCTTTGAGAGTTTGCTTGACTCTTGCTTGACATGGAGTTTGAGCGAAACTCAACACCTGAGTTCGCTTGCGGTACCTTTAATGGTTGGCTTGAGCGAACCTCAACCCAAGAGTTCGCTCGAGTTTCGCTTAACAGACCGCTTAAGCGAATGTTGAATAGTGTTACCTCAAGGAACGTATAACATACCGCTCGAGCAAATAACTTAGAAAATTGTCGTTCGCTATATATATGAAATGTTTAGTTGAAATGATGAGATTGAATGGGAGAGGAACCAAAACGGTGTTCTGGAGGGTTCTTGAGAGAGAGAGAGAGAGAGAGAGAGAGAGAGAGAGAGAGAGAGAGAGTTGAGATTTCTAAGGAGAGGTAAGGTCTTGTAACTCACTTTGTGTTTATAATATCCTATGAAGAAAATTTCTTGAAGTTCCATAGACATAGGCACGTTGTCGAACTATTTAAATCTTATATCGTGTGATTGATTATTGTGCTTTTGCATTTATTTTATTGTCTATCTCGTTATCGTTGTTAGGTATGTGGTGTTTTACATAACAGTCATTTGGTCGGGCTATCTTTTGGAAGAAAAAGTTTGCGTACTTCTACGTACTCTCAGCCCATATCTAGGATTGAGCAAAAATCTAAAAATCCGACTCTGAATCTAGCTCTGCTTCGACAAAATAGAGTTAGAGTCAGAATTTTATTTTTTGAAGTAGGAGGTGTTGCTGGACCGACTCTAAATTCGACTTCAACTTTATGCTCCGACATTGACTCTGACTTTACGCTCCAACTCGGACTTTACCCTCTGACTTTGATATTATACATATGCTATAAAATATGTACTTATCTATATACTTATCATTTATACTAGTATAGTTATATGACTATATAACTAGGACTTATATAGTTAAATTCAATAATATACTAGTATGAGCTAATTATTATAAAATAATATACCTATATTATAATATAAATAGATTAATAATAATTTAGTATATGTAAACATCATAGTATTACTATCAATCCTAATCAAGTATAGAAATAAGTTAGACACTAGTATTTAAATAAGTCTAGTATAATAAGTTAATAACACATACTAATTTACTAAAACGTAATAACATGTAATTAGACACTTAAAAGTCTAGTATATAATTAAGTTAGAAATAAGTTAGACATTTGTAAAATAACATGTAATACTAATGTATAATAACATATAATTAGATACTAAACATAATATGTAATACTCTAGTATGATAACATGTAATTAGATACTATAGTATAAGTCTAGTATAAAAATAAGTTAGATATTAGTATAGAAATAAATTAACAATAAATGATTTACTTATTTTTTTGAAAAATTGAAATTTGAAAGTCCACAAAAAATTCTTTTTTAAAATAAGCTAAATATGAAACTAAAAAAAAAAAAAAGCTAAAAATTGAAAGTCCAAATCTAACTCCACTTTGACAAGCTGGAGTTGGAATTGGAATCGGTTAAGCCAATGCTCACCCCTACGGCCCTATCAATGGCGGTGCTGCGTTATGTTCAATGGGTACGTGCAAATGTGCAATTGCAAAATTTGAACTTCAAAGCATTTATAATTAGCTATATTTAACTTTCTATTTGTGGTTCTTTTTTATTATTGCACCCATTAAAAAAATATACTATCACTTTAGAGAACATTGATCTTTATAATTACAGATAGGAGAAATTGTTGAGTTAATAATATAGATAAGAAACATTGGTTATTTAAAAGAAAGTGAAAGAAAAGAAAAGGAGAGTTTATTCTCTCAGCTTCTAAAAACAACAAATATAATCCTTTAGAAAAAGAAAAACAAGAGAAATACGCACTATAAAATTCTCAAAAAAATAAAAAAGTTCGACTAGGTTTGACCTAATTCTAATCTAACACATGAATTGAAAGTGTACAAAGTTTTAAAATAAATCTGACAATGAACAAACACAAACTTCTGGTGCATGGTATCAATAATATATTATGTTTGTATTGATAAAATGATGAGTTTAATTTTTCATTACATGAAATAAATTTTCTTAGTCTCTAGAGATCTAGCTAGGAGAAAACTACTTATTTGTTGCTAATTATGCTTTTTACAAGAACAACTATTTCCTGCCAAAATGCGCAGGAAGGGAGAAGCACATAACATACTTTTAGATGCATCGCTTTAATGAGGAAAAGGCCGATTGGTATCCTGTCCATAACAAAATCAGCCGCATTAAATGTGACATCAAATGGCCAACACCAAGAGTGAGTTCCTGTCACTGACAAGAATGTCCACATTAAATACAACGCCATACCATCTGGAACAGGAGCTGATCATTAGAGTGACAGAGAAGCCATAGATACCTCAGGGAACAAGAGTATAAATAAGAAGGAATAGGCAAAGGAGACATGTTAATTGCTCTGAACAAACTCTTAGCTCTTTCTCTCTTTTCTCTGGTGAAATTATATTTTGACCTTTGGCATTGAAGGTGTCACAGACACACCTGACCACCCCATTCTCTTCTTTTACTAGCACTCGGCTCGATTCATAACTAGTGGTTACAAAACACGTCTTAACAATTGGCACTATTTGTAGGATCAATAGTTATTTTAATCTAATAATGTCAGCATACATTTTGTATACCAACCACGACAAACATGGAGTGGGGAGTTGCAGAAATGGAAGAAAAAATAAAGAAAATGGCCTCGAATATGAATGCCCTCCGACGGGAGAATGATGTTCTAAAATAGAGAATTATTGAATTAGGAGAAGGCAGTGGACAAATTCAGACTGAATGGATGGAGGGGGGGTCACAGAAAGCTGGCAGGGTACCGCCTGAAGATGAGGACCACAAGAGGATGAGGCTAAGTAGCTTCATGGGAAAATATGAGGAAATGGAAAAAATAATAGAGGGATCATCCTCCATGGACCAACTGCTCAGTAGCATAGACCTCCCTTACAACATCAAAGTGATGGTTGACCCACTTCCACCTAAGTTCAGAGCTCCCTAAATAGATATTTACGATAGGACCCCACTGAACATTTGGGACCATTCAAGATCTACACGATGCTGCATAGTTTCCCTACGGAAACTATGTGCCAAGCGTTCCCCTTTACGCTGAAAGGGTTTGCCTTGGCATGGTTTGAAGCCCTGCAGCAAGGTACCATCCACATTTTTGAGAAGTTATGCTAGCAATTCCTAATGGAGTTCATGGCCAACGAAAAGAGTAGGTGACTGGCCACCTATTTCCTCAGTGTGAAACAGAGGGAAGAAGAAAGTTTGAAAGTGTATTTGTATTGGTTCAATAGAGAGCGAATGGCCACGGATGATCAAGACAAGAAGATCATGCTGGTTGTGCTCTTAGGCAACATCTAGCCCCAATGCCCATCATGGCAGAAATAGTGCGAAGGGCCTCAACCACCCTGTGGGATTCCATGGACTGAGCTTAGTACTTTGTCAACGCCGAGGATACCCTAAGAGGCTTGACCACCCCAAGACACACAGGAGCAAAGCAGTCGACGAGTGGATCCAAAGGGGGTGCCAGTAGAAAAACCCATGAGAAGGAACCTAAGGTGTAGAAGGGGAAACACAACAGAAGAAGCGAATGTGGCACTACCCCCAGAAAGTGCACTTAAACATGAACTTGCAAGTGGGATAAGGAACACCCATGGGGAGACAATGACTGTGGCCAGAGGGCTCAAAAATACTGCACCCATCACAATGTGGAGGGCCAATGGACTGAAGATTGCCACTGCCTGAGGAAGAAGATGGTAGAGATATGAGAAGAGGTCTGAGAAGAGATGCTCGAACATTTGGGCACCCGCAAGTTGTCATCCCTGAGGTGAGCAATTAGAGAAAGGTAGGAACCCAGGTGGGAGGATTGTCAAAGTTAGAGCCTGAGGAGGAGGAAGAAAGTGATGAGAATAGTATAAAGTCCTCCGCAACGGAACCATAACAACGTGCCTTTGGGGGAGATCCATATCGTAGCCGGGGGACTCACCAAAGGAGGCGCATCCATATTTGATAGGAAAGCATAAGCTTGAAAGGCAAGATACGAGGAAGTCTTTAGCGTCGAGAGCATGCTCAAGCAAGCCTGAACTCAAAAGACCCCAATAGTTTCCTTTAATTACGCCGACTGCGAGGGGATGATTTACCAACATGATGAAGCCCTGGTAATAACGATGTTGGTGACCAACTTCACTACTAGGAGGATATTGATAGACAATAGTAGCTCAACTGACATCCTCTTTTGAGAGGCCTTTGTCAAAATGGGGATCAACTAGGATCGACCATGGCTATCTCTCATGCCACTTAGGAGATTTTTTGGCGAGACAGTACAACCGATGGGGGTCCCATAACCATTCTTGTGACTGTTGGAAAGACTCAAGGCAACCACCAAGGCAGACTTTCTCATGTTCAAAGTCCACTCCTCATACAACGCCATAATCGGGCAGCCAAGTCCATCTCCCTCCTGGCTATGTAAGCCGATGCTCCATGCTCGTACCCCAACGATTATAGGAGGGAACACGTCTCCTAAGTGTCCCAGTCTCTCCTCGCAACCTAACATGGTCAAGTCCATCTCCCTCCTGGCTATTTAAGCCGATACTCCACGCTCGCACCGTAGTGATTATAGGAGGGAACACCTCTCCCAAGTGTCCCAGTGTAACAGCCCGCTAAAATTATCAGTTTTGGATTCTTTCCCGACAGCAATCACATCTCTCTCGTCTTAACCCTCTATCTTTAGTTATTTATGTTTAACATAATTGTTTTGGTTGGCTGTAGACTGTGTAGTTAGTGTTTGTGGAGTTCGCTGCGTAGTTGTGAAACGAAGTGTGGTTGTGAAGTGTTAGGCTTGATTTTGTAGTTTTGTGGACTGTGCTGTGAAGTATAGGCGTGAGATGGATGCCGTAGATGTGATACGGCGGGTTGTGTGAAGAGAATACGCGTGTAGCGTATTCTGTGTAATGCAGCGACGCGCCGCGCGACATGCGCTGTAGTGATGTGGGTCGTAGAAGGAAGGGAGTACGCATGTAGTGTACTCCGTGTGGTATGGCGATGCATCGTGTGATGTGCATCGTGTTGATGAGTGTTGTAGCGAAGGAAGTACGCGTAGCGCGTACTCCGTGTCGCGTAGCGATGCACCGTGAGACGTGTATCGCAGTGATGGGTTTTGTAGTGTGAATGGAAGAGAGTTCACGTGAGTGTACTCTGTACTAAGTCGTGATACACCGGATGGCGTGTCACGAAGGGTTGAATGGCGTAGCAGAGAAGTGTGGAGCGTATGGTGTAATGTTGGGAAACTGTATGACAGTGTCCCGAAGCAGTGATGATATGGATTATAGTCCGGGATGACTGGTGTCATCTTGTGGTTGACTATGGCTAAGAGTATATGGATTGAGAAATGAGTTGTTTGTTTGGTTGTTATTGATAATTTTAATGAACTTGTTTTAGTGCAAAGGCTTTCTGAAGTCAATTTATCTCTTCCGAGTATAGTGAAACCTCAAGTTGGCCGTGGTGTTGCAAGTGCTTACAATATGGCAATTGAGTTCAGAAGTGAAAATCTTAAGGACTTGAGTGTTCCTCTTCCAGCTGTTGTGCAGTTCCTCGTGTCTCGCGCTCTATTCTCATAGAACGCGACGATCGAGGTAAGTTAGCCTCTAACTTACTATCAGTTTATTGTGTATGTGTGATGGGTAAGAGAACTACAATTTATGTATGTATGTTATCGTATATGCCATGTCATGCTATGTCATTACATGTTTATCTGTTACGTATGATTTAATCTCTCATGAATAATTATCTGTTATATAATCTTTTCTGTCATACAATGATGTATGTTATAAGTATGCCATGTTAAGTATGCCATATGATACATGTATGCCATGAAATGTTTATGATTAAATCATATTATGCCATTTACAAGTATACGCCATGTTAGAAAAGTATATGATATTAAATAATATCACATGCATTAAGAAAGATAAGACATGTTATGTTATAATAATGCGTGGGGCCACAACAACTGTGGAGTACGTATTATATTTATGTTATTTATAATGCGTGGGGCCACAACAACTGTGGAGTACGTATTATATTTTATGTTATTTATAATGCGTGGGGCCACAACAACTGTGGAGTACGTATTATATTTTATGTTACTTATAATGCGTGGGGCCACAACAACTGTGGAGTACGTATTATATTTATGTTACTTATAATGCGTGGGGCCACAACAACTGTGGAGTACGTATTATATTTATGTTATGTTATTTATAATGCGTGGGGCCACAACAACTGTGGAGTACGTATTATATTTTATGTTATGTTACTTATAATGCGTGGGGCCACAACAACTGTGGAGTACGTATTATATTTATGTTACTTATAATGCGTGGGGCCACAACAACTGTGGAGTACGTATTATATTTATGTTATGTTACTTATAATGCGTGGGGCCACAACAACTGTGGAGTACGTATTATATTTATGTTATGTTATTTATAATGCGTGGGGCCACAACAACTGTGGAGTACGTATTATATCTTATGTTATGTTACTTATAATGCGTGGGGCCACAACAACTGTGGAGTACGTATTATATTTATGTTACTTATAATGCGTGGGGCCACAACAACTGTGGAGTACGTATTATATTTATGTTATGTTACTTATAATGCGTGGGGCCACAACAACTGTGGAGTACGTATTATATTTATGTTATGTTATTTATAATGCGTGGGGCCACAACAACTGTGGAGTACGTATTATATCTTATGTTATGTTACTTATAATGCGTGGGGCCACAACAACTGTGGAGTACGTATTATATTTATGTTACTTATAATGCGTGGGGCCACAACAACTGTGGAGTACGTATTATATTTATGTTATGTTACTTATAATGCGTGGGGCCACAACAACTGTGGAGTACGTATTATATTTATGTTATGTTATTTATAATGCGTGGGGCCACAACAACTGTGGAGTACGTATTATATCTTATGTTATGTTACTTATAATGCGTGGGGCCACAACAACTGTGGAGTACGTATTATATTTATGTTACTTATAATGCGTGGGGCCACAACAACTGTGGAGTACGTATTATATTTATGTTATGTTACTTATAATGCGTGGGGCCACAACAACTGTGGAGTACGTATTATATTTATGTTACTTATAATGCGTGGGGCCACAACAACTGTGGAGTACGTATTATATTTTATGTTACATGAAGTATGGGGCCACAACAACTGTGGAGCATACACTACATGAGACACAGCAATTGTGACATGTAGAATACGTGGGGCCACAACAACTGTGGAGTACGTATTATATTTTATGTTATGTGAATTCATGGGGCCACAACAACTGTGGAGCATGAAGTATGGGGCCACAACAACTGTGGAGCATACACTACATGAGACACAGCAATTGTGACATGTAGAATACGTGGGGCCACAACAACTGTGGAGTACGTATTATGTTTTATGTTACTTGAATACGTGGGGCCACAACAACTGTGGAGTACGTATTAATGCACGTTATTAATCAAGACAATTAAATAAGATTCCAAGTTTATGTTAAGTCAAGTTTCAGATCAAGTTCATGTTATGTTATGCTCACGTACATGTTATGTTCATGTTCATGTTATGTTCCAAGTTCATGTTCACATCATGTTATGTTCACGTTTATGATACGTTCAAGCTCACGTTCATGTTATGTTATGTTCATGTCCATGTTATGTTTCACGTTCATGTTATGTTGATTGTTCATGTTATGTTTTAAGCTTAAGTTCATGCCATGTTAAGTCAAGTTCAGTTCACGCTTAAGTTCTGGTTAAGTCATGCTATATGTCAAGTTATACTATGTTTATGTATGACTATAATTATGCATTTATGCTTTTACTGCCATGCATGCATTTTTAACCTGTGTATAAGTTTTATGTTAACTTACTGAGATTTGTAATCAAATCTCACTGTGGTAGTCCCAACTACCATTCCCCCCGAATGGTAGATCTTGTTACAGGACCCAAAGGAGAATTGGAATCTGACCAACTGAATACGGTCGACTAGGCCACGGTGCGATGTTGATGATGGTATAGTATTTAACTTAGGTTAATACTTGTACTTTTGGAGTTGTATCTCAAGTATTCTTTTGATCACAACCATTTTAGACTAGTGTGGTGATCACGGCTTTTTAGTATGCCTTTATGTATGAATTATGTTTCAAGTATTTGGGATATATTTAGTTGGTGCATAGTATTGCTAAAGAAAAAGATTATCCGCTGCGAATATTGCATAATGTTAGATGCATGTTAGGAACATTGCATCTTATATGTCATGAACGGGGGCAGGTAACCTTGTGTTGCATGTCTCGACGCTTCAAATGTCCATTCAATCCCAAGCGGAATTTGGGGGCGTCACACCCAGTCTCTCCTCACCACCCAGTGCGGTTGAGTGCATCTCCTACCTGGCTATCTAAGCTAATGCTTCGTGCTCGCACCCTGACGATTATAAGAGGACACATTTTCCAAGTGTCTTGGTTTGTTCTTATCACCTAGTGCGATTGAGTCCATATCCTGCCTAGATATCTAAGCCAAAGCTCGCACCACGATAATTATAGAAGGGAACACCTCTCCCAAGTGTCCCAGTCTCTCCTCACCACCCAACGCCTCGAGTCCTCTCTCGCCTAGCTATTTAAGTCAAAGCTCCGCACTTACACCTTGACGGATATCTGATACATGGCTAGCGTTCATGACTAGCATGGCCAAGGGTCCTAATACATTTTAGGCCCTGATAGGTGGGACACACTCTTACAAAAGGCGTCGTGGTGAGAAAGGCTCAACAAACCCTAAGTCCGATGAGGGGTAAGGTGGGAACCACTCCTCTAAGCCTTTCCCTCATGGACATGATAGGCTAAGCAAGAAGTCAAACCAAGCGAAGGCGGCAATAGACATAAAAAATGAAAGCACAAATATATAAGAGGAAAGGACACCAAGGATATAATTTATTATATACTTACAAAGGTTACAAAGTGCAAAATCCCCATGATCAAGTCGGGTGAAAAAGATCAAAATCATGTAAAAAAATAAAGAAAACATGAAGCTATCTACACTTAAGGGTGGGAAGCCAGGGTTGAGAAGACATTGAGTATTAAATCTTGGCCTAGGGAGTTCAGGGAAGCGAGATCTTCCCAGTTGGGTGTAAAAGTGCCCAGATCCAAAGCCTTGGGATCATCTTGAGGGTTCACTGCCATATGCCCCCTCATCCTCTCCAATCCTTGGGTATACCCATCACTCCAGGCTTGATTACAATGCCACTAGGCCGTTGCTAACTGAAAAGAGAGCTTGGTGAGTTTCCCATTGGCGATAGTGAGCTCAGCTCCCAGTCCCCTCGCCCTTTTCTCATAGAACCTTAGCTCCTTCTTGAGTCACGAGTGGGACTTGCCTAGCTCCTCATACAAGTCCTCTACTTTGTCCTTGTCCTTATGGAGTACCAAGTTCTTCACTATAAGCGCCTCCATCTCGAACTGAAGCTCGCCGATGCGCCTCTTCAAGCCACTCAATGACCTAAGGAAAAAGGGTCTCGGGGGGGGGGGGGTGTCAGATGCTCGTGATGTCAAGGGCCCCTTGGGAGCAGGCTTAATGACCACCCCATCCTCTAGCTACAAAGGAGGGCTAACACGCGCATAATCAACTTGTGGTGAAACCAGCTTGAAGACGGAGGCATCCTCACTTAGCATTATAGGGCCTTCACAAGAAAAGCCCTTGGGGGCAACAGGCTCGGGAGGCGCCTTGCCATCAAAAGTTGTAGCATGGCTAGGGCTCAAAGGATGCGAGCTGTCATCAACATCGCTCCAGACGGTCCCTTCTTTCTGGTTGAAAGAATCCTTAGGAATCATCAATCCCCTGGTAGGCAATACCTGATGCAATGGGAGCGACATCAATCTCTTCAAAACCCTTCACAACAGTGGGCACGCCAAGTGTCTAGTGCTGCAGGTCCTTAAGAAATGCCGCTAGAACTCGAATTGCATGGGTAAACAGGAACTCCATGGTGGTCAAGTCCAGATACTCCTTTCTAGAGGCCTCCAAGCACCATGTCATGCAATGTGAAGTTAAGATCCTCTAGGCGTTCGGATGTATCTGAGCCTAGGGCTAGACCCAAGTATTCTTGTACATCACGGACCGAGCAGCAGAACATAAGCCTTAGTCCGTGGGAAAGGGCGCTGGCGTGTAGTGCAACCTTCTATAGTTTGCCCTTTAGGTCAACAGCCCGTGATGAGGCTCTGGGATCTTTAGAACAATGGAATCTGAGACTCCATACATACTGCAAAGTGTACTGATAGTTGGAGGGTCCATGATGGTAGACCAACCATATTCGTCAAAGAAAGGAAGCTCATGATGAGAGGAAGATTCAGGTCCCTTCTGGGACTCACCACGACGAGATGAGCTATTAGGAGCTATTGAAGGTAAATCTAAAGAGTAGAGAAGAGGAAAGGGTCAAATTCGAAGAAAAGGGTGTCAGTTGAGAGAAGTAGATGCTGGAAACGAGATAGAAGTCATTTAGGGAACAAGAGGATAACTTAAATAGGAGGAAGGCGTTCAACGGGAAGTTGACAAGACATGTAGACATGACCATTGCGCTTGTTTTTGAGATGTGGGAATATACAGCGACAAATTGAATTTAATGAAGGGAAGCTGACATGTGCTGAGGGATAAAATTCCCGCCATGTCCATGTGGCAGAAATTTGCGAAGTAACTGGAAAGGAGTTTTTGTACCCAATCGAGCCAAACCTAGTCCACTTTGTTGAAACATGAGGCCTGTGACTTGGTGGGTTAGGAAATGAAAGGGAGGCAAGCCAAGTAGGCCTAGTAAAGGAGAAGCACACAATAGACTCTCAGACGAGCTGAATTAATGAGGAAAAGGTCAATCGGGATCCTGCCCTTGACAGGATCAGCTGCATTAAATGCGATGCCGAATAGCCAGCATTAGGGGTTGAGTTTCTGTCACTGACATAAACGACGACATCAAATAAGACGCCACATTAAATATGACGTCATGCCGTCCAGAATAGGAGGTGATCATGATAGTGACAGAAAAGCTAAAGATCTCTTAGGAGATGAGAGTATAGATAGGGACCAAGAAAATGAGACATGTTAATCACTTTGAACAAAATTTTAGCCATTTCTCTCTTTTCTCCAGTGAAAATATATTCTGACTTTGACATTAGAGGTGTCACAGACACACACCTGACTACCCCATTCTCTTCTTTTACATGCCCTCGATGCGGTTTGGAGCTTGTGGTTGCAAAACATGCCTTGACATGAGGGCTACTATTTGCCAAGAGAAGTCCCTAGCCACGAATAATGTGCTTGGCCGCTTAGATTTTTCATCTCAAGTACAAAATTTTCATCTCATTATTACAATTTTTCCAAATCTTCATATAAAATATAATAAACTATTTAATTTTTTCTTAATTTTTTCAAATCTTAAAATAATAATAATATTAAAATAAAATATTTTAATATTTCACCTTAAAATTTAAAATTCTTATATGTAAATTTTCAATAGTTAAACGGAATCTAAATCGCTTACAAAAGATCACCATATTTCTCTTAGCAAGAATAGTGGAACTCATTTTCCAACGCGGGGTTTTCAATGCGCACAGCGCAAAAATCCTATTTCACAGGGCATGCATTGGGCAATTTCATTTGTCTTTCTTATAAATTAATGGATTTAGTAGCAGGTTCATTTCATCTGCTACTCCTTTGATGTCACATAATATTTTAAAGCTAGCAGTCCCCATCACGTTAAAAGAATGCTGCAAAATTAGAACTCCCAAGGACAAGCCCATAATGAGATCAGTACCGGATTACTTACACAAAAAAGGCTAACCTTAAACCTAAGGGAAAGAAGTACTACGTACTTAGAACGGTTGCAATTTTTTATTTTTTATTATCAAGTAAAAGGGAGTGAAGAGAACATGCCCTTCCACTAAAGGAAGAATTGAAGAGAGATACACTCACAATTACAGTCCCATCAGTTCTTTCTTCCTTTCCTCCCCACTACGTTAAAATTGACCGACACTTAAAAGGGTCTCTAGCATGGTTTGGAAGGCCCAATGATTACTCCTTTTTTTTTTCTTTTATTTATTTAGTTATTTATTTCTTTACAATGTTGATATATGTTTGGGCCTGTTCTATATGATAGCAATTCTAACCCGGTAATGCAGTTATAACTTGAAATTTCCATTTGTTCTGAGTTGGGTTGAAAGCTGAAGAATTGGAACAAATCGGGTCAGGGCCAGCGAAATTTGGGTTTAATTGGAAAGTATATAATTTGGAGAGTAATAAGATATATAATTTTAGAATTGTAAGTTTTAGATACTCCATTTGAAAAAAAAAAATTCTATTCTTTTTTTAGAGAAAGAATAGAATTATAACTACAAAGATCATTTATCTTTTAGTATACCTAATCCACTGAATATTCAGATAGGGTGTTTGAAACACAAGAAGAGATTGGGACGGTAAAAGTAGTAGAGAGTAGGGTGAATATTTAGGGTTAGGTGGGTGATTAGTAGGGATCTTAGGCTCAAATTTCATGCTTCTAACTTTAGTTGATATAAAAGGATGACCTCTTTATCGGGATTATGAACCATATTTGAATAAGAATAGTGTAATGATGAAAACATGGAGTCAGAAAAGCTTAGGGGCCGGCAGGGATCGAGAGTTGAACGACACATATGCTTCATCTCATCATCATCATCGCCAAGCTCAAGTTTATCTAATTAATTAACCCACCACTGAATAGTGAAAAAAACTGCTTTTTAGTACATATTATTATCATCTCTCCTACCTTTAATTAAAATAACGTACATGAGTTGAACCGTGAATAGAAAAAGAATCAAATATATGTAGGTCAAGATCATGATCTTGGTACCCTTGATTCCAAACCTCTAAAATACGAAGAATATTACAATATACATAAAAATGGATTTGAATATTCTAAAATTTCTTTCCAACCATAAATTAGTTACATGTAGAAAAATAGATACATTAAGTGGGTCTCATAATATTTATGATTTTCTATATAAACTTCTCGTTCATTATTAAATGTCCCATAAATACATACAAGACTCATTTTATATATCTATATTCAAGAATGTCATCGTCGAAGTTAATTGGAATGATATTGTAAATTGGGATTAACAGGAACTAGTGTGCTACTTGATATAACCTTTCCCTGTATAAAATGATGACATTTATAATTATAATACGTTCCTGTTTATTTAGGCATGCAATTACCATCGTTATGCACGCTCTCTCATTTTCAAGTATTTGGGTATAGTTTGCGGACCGGACAATTAATTGAAAGTGGAAGATGCCAGGACAGTTAGTCAAAATGAAGAGATAAAAGCTTGAAAATTACAGTAGTAGTTGTACGTGCATGGGTAAATTAATATTGATCATGAATGTAATTAATAGATATCTATGACTTTTTCTATGTTGGTCAGACGAACCTCCCAAAATTACCCAACATTGTTACTTTTATTTTGTCAAAGATTCGCGTGCAATGCCTGGATGGACACCATGAATGAATGTGACGCGACAAAATGGGAATTCAACTTTAGCTTATTATTGACTGTGAGAAAAAAAAAAAAAGATGGCACGATTGAGATATATATACTTATTTGAATGATTAATAAGTGTACCCCAATATGATCTTTTCGTAAGTGTTACTTTCACATGAAAACTACACATCGTGCTTTTAATTTATTATTTGGCGGAGTGAAATTCATGTTTTTTGTTGCTACTATCATCTCAACATTCCATGATATAGTATCAAATAATTGGCCTACAAGTTAGACATAAAAAATAATTTCCAATCATCTATTAATATTACTTAATGGCCAGATGGTGGAAAATGGTGATAAAAGGCCGATAATTGGTGGATATATAGCATTACTGATCTCTATGAATGCATCTCACAAATAAATTTACCATTAATGTGATTGGTTGTGATGCATCAAATTGTAAAACTTATTTTTTTCATATAAAATAAATTTTACGTATTGTATTTAACCATATTAATTTGTAAACTTTAGTTATCATTCATCTTATAATAAAAATGACAATAATTTCGATAATGAGTGAAAGCTGGCCGGGGATGGTTAATTTATGTATATTTACCTCCCCTAGTTTATGTATATGATGTTGGAAGCAAATATTCATGTGCACATGACGTCATTTCAAGATTTGTTATGTATATGATCTTAGGCTTCATTTGGTTAAACAAAAGAGATGAGATGATAAATTTATGAATAGCAGTGATATAATTTGTGAATAGCACTAGTAAAATTGTTTGAGCTAAGACTTTCATGGAGTTTTGGAAAATGAAAAAAATGTTGAATAAAAAAAATTATAAAGTTAAAAGATGGTTAGAATATAATTTTTTAATATAATTTTTATTTTAGGATTTGAAAAAGTTGATTTTTTTTTTGTTTACAAGAGTTGCAATGATTAAATAAAAAATTTTAAATTAAAAAATATTTATATTTCTATGGTGTTTAAATGATGAGATAAAATAATTTTAAAAATTTGTGAAATTAAACTAATTCTTAAAATACATGACACGACTTTCGTCATGCTTTTATATGGCATATATAAGGGCAAGCCGTGGAGAACTTGAAAACCATAAAGTAATTAGCAACTTGTTTTTATAATGGGCGGCCAAAACCCATCAACCAATGAGTTGTTTAGTTCTAAAAGAAAGAGTAATCCTATTTTTAGTGTGTGAAGACATTAATTGTTAAAGATGTGTTTCACACCATCAACCACACGGACGATCTTGTGAAGAACAAAGGGGCGGCACTGGTTGCCTTCTTGTAAGCTACTTATATAGGTTATTTTCTTAGAATAATAGGAGTCCAATTAGAAACCACCTCTTTTCTCTTAGGAGTATGAGTTTATCTCCTGTTAAGAGTGTGAATCCATCTCCTGCTAGAAGTGTGAGTCATCTCCCTCCTAAGAGTCAGAGTCCCTTTTTGATTTTATCTCTTAGCTAAAATTGTGAGAGATCAAATATCCTTTCTAGCTACCCCGCTAATTTTCTTTGTGCTGGTACATAGGAAATTAAATACTTTGCATTCTTTGTACCTGCCTTTTACCCTGCTAGCTCGTGGGCGTCTGCTTGCTTTTGTTTTTTCCTACCCCGCCGAGGATCCATGCTAGTTAGTGCATGTGGGTGTCTTCACTTCCTTTTGGTTAGCTACCAGTTGGCTGTACCGTGAACGAGGCTTGACCTTTGGTGGCTCGACTTTTTGGTTGTCTTAGGAATATTCAAGTTAACCGTGATGGAGGTAACCTGCAGAAAAAGCAATTCTGGTAGTTGTGAAGCCTTAGAAGGCATTGAGCATCTTCAAGTCAATAATTTACAAAATAAATTTAGAAACTTGGTCACTGGTTTCCCATTCGGTCCCTAGTTTGTTGTCTGGTCCTGGTTTGTTGTTGGTGTTCACTGGTAATAACCCCCACTTAAGTGATCAGGGAGCCCGTCGACTCACTCTCAAAGGAAATCCGCGCGAGGCGGTTGTGGAGCTCGGTAGCTAATTCCAGAAGGTAACTCTCTCGAGAGCTTGGAGGCTCGCTCTTGAAGGTAACACGCTAGGTGGTTGTGGCACGAGCATAGAAACTCGGCGTTTTCTAGAGAAGATGTTGTGCTCATATTATAGTCTAGGTGAAAGAGGTCAAGCAATCTAGAGAGTTGTCCGCCTATTAAGGGCCTGGAAGGTCGGGTGGTCCTTAACCTTCCCGCCTGCTTGCTCATCACTAGAGAGGTCAGACAGTCTGATAACTTGTCCCACCTGTTGACTCTCTACGAGGCAGGAGTGGTGTCGGGTGGTCCCTGACCTTTCCCTTTTTCATGGGAACCGCGAGTCGTTTAGGCTCGTCATTGGTATTTTAGGGTGGCATGTTCTAATGACTTCCGTGCCCTTTTTACATGGCACCGCGAGTCGTTTAAACTCATCATAGGTGTTTAAAGGTGGCGTGGTCTGATGACCTTCGCGCCTTTTTTACATAGCACCATGAGTCGTTTAAACTTGGCATAGATGTTTAAAGATGATGTGGTCTAATGACTTTAGCGCCCTTTTTACACGGCACCGTGAGTCGTTTGGGCTCGTCATAAGTGTTAAGGGTGGTGTGGTCTGATGAACTCCACCCATTTTTTACGTGGCACCGTGAGCTACTAAGGCTCATCATTGGTGTATGGAGGGATATTTGACTGCACTGTTGTGGCAGGAGGTTGAGTTCAATCGTCATGATAAATTTTCACTAAAAACCAAATAGGCTAGTATAATACAAATTACAAGTTTAAAATTTGTAAACCTGAGCCGTTCCACTAGAGTGTGGAGAAACCTGCCAACATCCCTCTTTAATTGTGGCCAATAATATCGCTCGGCAACCAAAGCAATAGTCTTGTGTCACCCCATATGACCTCCCAAACCTTCACCATGTAACTCACATATCATATGTTCACCTAGAGAAATCCGTGGGATACACAATTGGTTGCCGTGAAATAGATAGTCATCTTGAATATGGAAATCTGCCATAGGTAGCTTGAGTTTGCACTTCTTACAAGTCTTGGCAAATTCATCGATCATCTTCAACATATAGATCTTTGAACTGCTCAAAGCCAGTAATTTCAGTCTATAGGGTGGCCAAATGTTCCCCCCATCGGCTAAGGGTGTCTGTAACCTTGTTGTGCTGACCTAACTTATACTTAAGGACCATAGTGAATTTTTGTATGAAGGTAATCCACCTGGCATGCATTCGGTTCATGTGGGTTTGACTATTAATGAACTTTAGCGCATGGTGGTCATTATACAGCATGAACTCGCGTTGGACCAAATAGTGTTCCCAATGTTTTAAGGACCTAATTATCGCAGTCCACTTGCGCCTTGCTTCGTTTAATTTTACACTAAAAATTCAACAGGTGGGCCTTCTTGTGAGAGAACGGCCCCAATGTCAATAGTGGAAGCATCACACTCTACTTCAAATAATTTTTTAAAGCTGGGCAGTGCAAGAACCGGGGTTGTAGATAGCTTCTCTTTAATGATAGCAAAGCTCGTGTCTTGTTCATTACCCCACTGAAATCTACCATTCTTCATGCATTCAGTAATTGGTGCCCCTAGAGTGCTAAAATTCTGTATAAACCGCTGGTAGGAAGTGGCTAGTCCATGGAAGCTTCGAACTTGCCTGAGGGATGATGGGTGTGGCCACTCTTGAATAGCTTGAACCTTTGCTTCATCCACATGAATTCCTTTTGCACCAACAACGAGACCTAGAAATAGTAATCTGTTGGTGATAAAATTGCACTTCTTTAGATTGATGTACATCTTGCTCTCCCTTAGAACTGAGAGCACTTTGCGTAAATGCACCATGTGTTGTTGTTCATCTTGGTTGTATAGGAGAATATCATCAAAATATACAACAATGAACTTGCTAATGAAAGGCTTGAGAGTTTGGTGCATGACCCTTATGAAGGTGCTGGGTGCGTTAGACAAGCCAAATGGCATGACCAGCCACTCGTAAAGTCCTTCCTTTGCCTTGAAAGCTATCTTCCACTCGTCGCCGAGTCGAATTCTTATTCGATGATAGCCACTCCTTAAATCAAGTTTCGAAAAAATTCTTGAGTCTACAAGCATGCCTAGCATGTCATTTAATTGCGGTATATGAAATCTATATTTTATCGTGATTTTATTGATGGCGCAACTGTCCACGCACATCCTCCAACTACCATCCTTCTTTGGAGTGAGCAAGGCTAGAACAGCACAGGGTCTCATACTCTCACGAATCAGCCCCTTGCAAATGAGGTCCTCAACCTGATCTTGAAGAATTTTGTGCTCATTAGGACTCATTCGGTAATGTGGCAAGTTGGGGAGACTAGCGCTTGGTACCAAGTCAATGCAGTGTTATATGTCTATGGGGGTAGACCAGTCTGCAATTCATGAGGAGCAATGTCTGAAAATTCTTCAAGTGGTTGTTGAACATGGGGAGAAAATTCGGGAACAACCTCTTCAGTCCTCCCTTTCACCACCAATGTTAAAATTTCTCCATTCTCTTTTGCATCCATCAGGAATTGATCTTTGGTTATCATAAGAAAATTATTCTTCTTCTCAGGCACTGCTACTTCATTGGACTTCTCTCCCGTGGGCAACAACACCACATTCTTTTCATGCCACTAAAATGATTAAGTGTTGTCATGCCCCTTATATGTGGCGTCCACATCAAATTGCCACGGCCTTCCAAGCAACATGTGGCACGTGTCCATCTCCACCACGTCGCAGTCTGCAAACATTGTTATAAAATTTGCCAATTGAAAATGGAACTTGGCAAGTAGTGGTTACCTTAGTCTCGGCACCTTTCTTTATCCAATTGATCTTGTATGGCTTGGGATGCTTCTATGTGCTCAGCTGTAACGTAGAAACCAACGCCTTTAACACAATCGTTTCACAACTCCCACTGTCAATAATCAGATTGCAAACTTTTTGATTAATGGTGCAGCGGGTTTTGAAAATAATGTGCCTCTAGATATGATCCACAAGCTTCAGCATCAGGAGGAGTCTTTGAATAATGCAATTCACTAGGTCACCCTTGTCACCTTCAACGAGTTTTTCTTCTTCGCTTGACTCTTCTTCATTCTCCTTGGTTGAATCCTCACTATCCACCATGTTAATGGCTCTTCGAGCAGGACATTCGTTGGAGTGATGTCTTAGTTGATTACAGCGAAAACACTTGCCACTGATAGGCTTGCTATCAGGATTTTGGTTGAGGCTTTCCCTGCTCCCAGTTGGAGTGGCATTGGATTTAGGAATCTAGTGAATGCTTTGCTTCCTCTGGTCACGTCTGGAGGAAGGGACGTGTGGTGGATTTGATTGAGTTGGTGGTTCAGTTCCTTTGTTTGCTGTTGCATTGCCTGGTGACCTGGTTGGGGGGTGGGTAAGTTGTTAACTCAATTTTCATAGCCAAACTGCTTCCGATAAGGTTCATATATTGTGCAAGGTGACCTTGTCCTGGATGGCAACATGTAGTCCCCCAATGTACCTTGCCACTTGCTTCCTATTAGTCTTTGAGAATTCAATCAATAAATTTCTTTAGTATATTCATTGATAGTCCTTTCAACCTGCTTGCAATTCTAGTATTCTTGGTACAAGAGTTGTTCATACTCTGGTGGAAGGAATCATTCCCTCATCAACCTCTTCCTTTTGGACCATACACGGACAGGTTGCTTGCCTTGGCGTCTTCAGTTGTTCTGCGTTTTTTCCCACCAAGCTGATGCTCCACCCCGTAGCTTGTAGGCTACTAACTTAACTTGTTGATTTTCTTGTATTTGCATGTAGTCGAAGAAGTTTTCCACTTCCAATAGCCAATCAAGAAAACTCTCAGCATGAAGATGACCGTTGAAACATGGAAAATCAATTTTGATTTTGAAGTTGGTATTGCCATCACGACTCCTTTGATTTCCTCCTTCCGCCAAGTCTTCTAATTCTTCATCATTGGAGGAGTTGTCTCCACCAAGGTTTAGTGGTGGTCGTCTGGGTTCCCTTCCTCCACCTGGATGAGCCCCATCTCCTTGCCTTCCATTTTGGTCCCCATTGCCCTCCACATGGACATTGGTGATGGACCTTTTAATTTCTTGTAGCATGCATTCAATCCCCTCAAACCATTGCTAGTTTTGTTGGTTTTGGGTTTGGATAGAGTTCCAAAGGGCTTGCGCACTAAGGTCCTCATTCTTGTGTTGGTTGCCTTCGTTTCTTGCCATTGATTTAGGCGAAACCTTTCTTTGATGCCAATTGACGTAGCTGAAACTTACAAAGAATAAGAAAATTCAAGAAGAGCTATGTCTTCCCAAACAACTAGTCACAAGTTTTATTGATAAAACTCTGCAATGCTTACAATATTCAAAGATGATTACTGACTATCTATCCCATATTCGGCCCTCTTATATAGAAGAAACCAAACTAAGGAAACTTATTTGGAAAGGAAAGATACTGCTAGCACAATAACAATTAAGGAAACTTTATTAAAAGGAAATGAAATCTTCAATGATCCTTTTAGGAAGCTGTCAAAGACCTCATTTGTTCACGGCTACATTTCCTGATTCATTTTTGGTAAGTTGCATGCTGCCCCAATCTCGCCTGCTGCATCAGTGAGGTCCAAGGGTCGTGTCACATATATATTGCCACCCCTATCCTATGTAAAAGCCATGAATTTTATCTAAACTCATAGAATCATTTTAAAAAAATCATATATATTTTTAAGTAAATTGTTTAAACGTCCTGTTTATCGCGCGGGTTTGGGACTAATATTTTTAAAACAATTACTAGAGAAGCTATGACGACATAATTAGCAAATAATTAAGTACGTCTAGTCCAACATAATTTGAATTTCTAAAAAGCTAGTCATGTGGATCACAATGAAACCAGCTCCTTGAAATCATTATAAAAACAATAAGCCTTTTAGATGGACAAATTATTTTCGTGAGGGGGGTCCTGATGATGATGATGTGTTGAAAATGTTTGCGGAGAAAATTTTTGGTAATGGTATATTTTCCAAAGTTATGTGGAAAACGTTTTTAGTACTGTACGTTTGTGCATATACTATGGCTGAGTTTTGTTACAAAGATCTTGCTTTTGAGATTGTCTTTTTTAGACTGTTAAAAAGATATTTGGATTAAAAGTAAATGAAGAGAAAGAATTAAGTATAAAAGGTTTACAAACACCAATTTGAATCCAAACATGACCTTAATAACTGGATCTCTGGTGATCCTGCATGTCCAACGTGTGTCGGCCGGTGGGTATTCATTCAGTGTTTTTATAAATTCCATCAACATGGAAGTGATCAGAAACACAGGGTCCCCACGAGGTCGATGAATAGATGAGGATGTTGTTGGAAAGTAGAAATAAATGGGGGTGGTGGGGGAAGGCTCCCCCACATTGGAAAAACTGACGAAAGTGACGTATAATTCATGCGATTCATCGATGGCCACAGGAATTAAAGTCAGTACTGCAAATGCGAATGGCACAATTCAGGGATCTCGAACGCTACAACAAGATACCCGACCACCATGCATGCACCACCACCACTACCATTAATCCATTATATATATGGCTTAGTCGTACGTGGAGGTGTTATTCCTCTTATATACATGCTCTATATAGTACGTACAAAATCTGAAGCCCTAGACAGCGATTACTCTCTCTCTCTCTCTCTCTCTCTCTCTCTCTCTCTTCTTTATATATATATATATATATATATATGACATTTCATACCTCTTGCTCCTAATACTAATTAAGACAGTAGTACATACAAATACAGTATCATGCATTTCTTTATATATGCAGAGATATTGTCATCAGACTTTTGTTCAACTACTAGCTAGAATAGACATATTGCTTAATTAAAAAATATTATAAAAAAATGAATCTATAAATTGATGTGATTTCATAAGATTCGTTAAATCTATTTTATAATAAAAATAACTTTAGAATCTGACGTATTACATCAAACCACGTTAGTTTGTAGATTTATTTTTATGTAATCTCATTGTAACTAAAGTAATTTCTTTAATAAATATTAATATAGAGTTAATTTCACATATCTTTTTAACGATATCACATAATTTAATGTTATAGAGTAACGCTACATATAGTCTTAGAGTGCGTAATATTTGAAAAAGAATGAGGCCTATTATTAAAAAATTAGTTTTTTTTATGTATGTTCCATATTTATTTACTTTTTTCAAAAATTGCAAATCATTTATGCACGACTGCAAATATAATATCTAGTATATATATTGATGCTCCTAGCTAGCTAGCTACCATTCAACTTAATATTTTAATTTTTTTTTCCATGCGAGCTGTTTTCAACTTTTCACATGCAGGGATATTTGATTAGCGCAATAATCGTAATTCTAAGAAATTGCGTGCTTCTTTTTATGTATGACTTTTACTTTTCAAGCTCCTGCATATATGCAGGTATATAAATAATCAACAATGAACAGCCAAAGTAGATTACTGTATCATTCGGCCTGATCTATCTAGCTTTATTGTTTTTACATATGTGGTTGCAACCTTTATGAAAATCGGTCCCGGAATCTATCCCATGACTTTTGTTCTGCCCTATCTGATCATCAATTGTGGTCACCATATATGACGTAAAACCTTGCCATGCCAAAAGGAGTTACATTCCAAATTGAACAGTTAACGCCTTTGAAAGAGATATATCCCACAAGCTGCATGCAGCTAGCTGGCTGCCATGCATCAATCACCAATTATATAATTCTTATTAGATCCTTGAGATGTCTTTTTCAGACAAAATTTGGAAGAGATGAAGTACTTTCATAGACCAGTTTTACAGCTGGTGAGTGATCATCGAGAACTGTTATATATCATGTATTACTGCAACTTTATCTCATTTGATCAATTACAATTTTCTTATGTTCTCGAAAGAGGTGAGCTAAATCCTTTTTAGACTTTGTGCGAGATTCCGCTACTATGTGCAAACTGTAAATTAAGGTACAAGTCTATATATATATATACACACACAAGGAGGGACACAACTCCCGTGTTGTCGGTTGGCCACCCAGTTGGGTGGCACACAACATAACCATTATGGCAAATGTGTCTCACCCTTTCTCTCCCTTATTGTGGACATTGATGTACATGTCCTTAGGCTTCGAATTAAACCTGTATCCAACACTACCCATTTTGCAATTTACCCTGATATTTCTGGCAATATATGGATCACAATTCCCAACTTCCTAGATTTGGGTTTGGAACTGGTCGAGCCAAGACAGGGCTAGGTCTTGGTATCTGGTGGACATTGGTCGAGCCAACACGTAAAGAAGTAATTGTGTTACACTCTCCCCAAGATTTTCCTTAATTTGGTGCAACATTATTTATGTCAACAGCCCTTAGATTATATATATATATAGTATTCGCTGATTGTCTATAGGTCTCTAGCTAAGGTTAATTTTGCCCATTCTTTCTATGATTTCCTCAGACATTTCTGGTCCTTATTTACATCCCTTTCCAACCAGATCGATTAATTAATTTGCATGCTTTCTTGGGAATTTGACTGCAATCCCCACAGAATGTAATTGAACACCTGTGACAACTCAAAATCCAACGGGCTAAAATTGCTCCTTAATTTGAAAAATCGTATCGAAAACAATTGGCCACAAGAGCAAACATTTTCTAATGCAATACGGAAAGGAAAACTTAGAGGTATACCGTTCGGTTTGTAACCACGGTTTTCCTCCACCACAAGTGAGGGAAATCAATAAACTTGGATAATGTCCTTCTCTATATAAAATAAATAAATAAATACGGAAAACCCTAGAGCATTTTTTTAGCGGCTCATCCTCTCACTGTCTCACATCATATTGCGATCGAGAATGACTTTGGACCATACAGCTTAGATATCTCCAAATCTGGCAACTAAACATTGCGCCGATTAAATCCATACAACCCAATTATAGTACTACTCACAGAAGGACTTCAAGATCCCAGCAGGTCAATCCATTGACTTAATGTTGTTTGCTATATATCTTAGCTCTAGATATAAACTTGATATGATCACAGGAAATAAATTGCTAAAAATGAAGCCCTTGCCCTAATTAATTCGATTCAAACCGTCTCAATCCCTTAAACGTCGAGACAGATTTGGAACAAATTAATCTCAGAAAGCTCTCCGGCTTCACACAGATCATTTGGAAACTAATTAGGACCATTTCATGATCAATTATGATCGATGTGGGCATACAAAAGTAGTTGCGAATCAATATGTGGACCATGAGGACAGGCATTTTGCGAAGGGTAATAATTATAATTTATATTTGGGACTTCCCTAGTATACATTATTGCTATAAATTGATTATAGATCTTGCTTCTAGTTCTTCCAGCTTTTTGACTTTTAATATACGTAAATCCAGTGAGTAAAAATGATTCTTTGAATATTAATTATAAGCTGGAATGCATAGAAACCTGGCCTCTCCTGTTTCTTTCTTGATCATTAGCATATCTCTTATCAAATCTTCATGTTATAATCCCATTGTACGTAAGAACATAGAGAACAAATTTCCTTTCCCTGTTCACTTCCATGCTATAAAAGGGTGTAAGCCTGCCATGCAACAGCCACATGACAAAACCCTATGTAAAATCAGTCCTTTTATGACTGTGTTTCTTTATCAACCAGAAGTAGTACTACTTGAGCTGGACAATTTGATTTTGCTCTCAAATCAAACAGAAGTTGAGCTGGAAATTTTGATTTTGCTCTCAAATCATGTAGGGTCACGTAGTACCCTAGGTAGCTAGCTAGCTTGGTTAAGAACTGATCACATAATTAGAATCTGCCCCCACTTTCAGTGACATAAACTACATTATTTCTTATATTTATATAAACAACACCAAAACTATTAATTGGTAATTGGTATGAATGCAATTCTCTTTCTGGGACCTATCGATTGATTATGTATAAGCATCATAGGCTCATAACTTGAAAGTTTGTTTTTCCACCAACTGGGGCCCCATTCCAGTCAATCTCATTTCGCATGTCTGCTTTCATCAAAGTCTCTCTGAAAAGAAAAAGAAAAAAAAAATTGATGAATTGGGAAAAAGAAAAAAAAGAATAAAATAATATCACAACCTAGCTATATATAAAAAAATCCGATGAAACAAGTTGAACATGATCATGAGTACCCTTTCTAGCTCTGAGAATTCGATCGAGGATGACCCTAAACTGCTAGATTAAAACATTTTGAGCATTTCATTAATGAGACTTTAGGACCTCAAAAGATAGTAACACACTAACCGTTACCTCATCCAAACATCATGCATGTTACACCAGTAATATACAATGGTTTCATGCAGGTCATGGACCATATGCCATAAATGCCAAAAAACAGATAATTAGAAGATACTTTATTTCTGTTATTTTAGTAAAACACAAATGTAAATGATCTTGGTTTCAACATGACTCCTATATATATATTTCTAATATTTTTTATTATTCTGTGAAGGCTATCATGTAACTAGCCTGGCGTTGTTAAAAGTTATATATCCTATGGCGCTCTGACCTTGCTTTTTTGTACTCTTTGTTTTTTTTTTCTTTTTTTTTTCTTCTTTCAACTATAATGCGTATAAGATTTACGTTAAATTCTTTAACTACTTTTGTTCTAATTTTGAACTGATATTCCCTTTTTGAAATTAATAATGCAATGGAGAGGTGTACGATGTTGCGTATAAAATTGTGTTTGACTAAAGTAATCCCAGGGATGTACAGTGAAAAAAAAAAAAAAAGCTGTGGCAATGATGAGAGGGAGGGGCAAAGTGGGCGCAGGATAAGCATGTGGGCATTGCCTTTAGAATGCACGCTGGCTTGGCCATTCTAAAGTGCCTTAAAACATATTCTTCTTAAAGTTGCAAAAAATAAAAAATCTTACATTGTTAGTCACATTTTACAGATAGAATTTACAGTGAATGAATATCACTTCCTTTTTTTGTTGTTGTGGAGAATATCAAAAGCCACAAACGTCCTGAGGTTGTAGTTATGGTCATTCTTTGATATATTCACTCTTCCTAATTTGACTGATGTTTTTGTCATATTATTTGAGATATATATCGATTATGGAGCTACCTTTTTCTGAGCTTTTGTTTGGTTGACTCCGGGGGAATGTGTTTTATGTGGATTTGATGGGATTACAGTGTCTCGATTTTTTGTTTGTATGTCCAAATCACATCGTGTATGAAATTTGACTGAAAGGCAGACTTTGGACGACTGTCGATCTTCTGAGTTTCTGTTACTTTAAGATTATATATGTGAAACTCGGATAGCTTCCACCCACAGCAAAAGCTCTTGGTTTTCTTGCATTCTTGAATATCCTCTCCCCATGTTTTTTTTTTATCTGCTTTCTTCTTTACTTCTCTATGTATGTTTATGAGTTAGTTTGCGAGGTTGAGACTGGCTGGGTATATCTATAGTTGGGGATACTGAGTTGGGAAAATTTAATATAGGAAATAGGTTGTCTTGATTGTGTTCTTGCCTGACAACTTTGCCTGCTGTTGGATGTGGAAGGTCTTATAATCTAGGCGTGCTCTCAAAGAATCTCTCTTTTCGGTCAAGAAGGTGTATGTTAAGGAGCATCTGATGAACACATAGAGCCAAATAAAAGGATTAGTCATGAAGTTTATGAAACTCGGATCTCGTCCAGATACTTTCTATACTACTGAGGCTGTAAGGTAAGAGTACCTCCGCTTGAACAAGTGGTTACATTTTAACTCAAGGAATATACTATACGAGTTTATTTTTTCTTAATTCAGGTCAGTCTCCTCTGAAGTCTCTAGTGATCTTATAATTCAGGTGAATGGAAGCAAATACTTGCTTCACAAGGTAAAGTTAGAAACCTTTCATGAGAACTTTTGATCTTTGTGTTTAGTTTAGGATAATTTAGTTTGATAAATGATGCTATTCAGTTAAAAAATGATCTGTGTGTTCTCTTAAAAGTGACTCATATGTGTTCATGGCACAGTTTCCTGTTTTGTCCAAGTGTTTGCGCCTGCAGAGGCTGTGCTCTGAATCTCCTGAATCCTCACAAAATCAAATATTCCAACTTCCCGATTTCCCTGGTGGCGTTGAAGCATTTGAACTATGTGCAAAGTTTTGCTATGGTATTACAATTACACTCAGTGCCTACAACATTGTATCTGCTCGGTGTGCCGCTGAGTATCTGCAGATGACAGAGGATGTTGAGAAGGGGAACCTAATATACAAGCTGGAAGTTTTCTTCAATTCCTGCATTCTTCACGGGTGGAAGGATTCCATTGTGACATTACAAAGCGCCAAAGCCTTTTATTTGTGGTCAGAAGACCTTGCAATAACAAGCAGATGCATTGAAGCAATTGCTTCAAAAGTCTTAAGTCACCCCTCAAAGGTTAGTTTGTCACATAGCTATTCCCGGCGGGGGAGGGACGATATATCATGCAACGGTGCAGAGAGTCAGAGATATAAACCAGAAACCATGGGTTGGTGGGCAGAAGATATAGCAGAATTGGGCATAGACCTTTATTGGAGAACCATGATAGCAATTAAATCTTGTGGAAAGGTACCGTCTAATCTTCTGGGAGATGCATTGAGAATCTATGCCTCCAAATGGCTGCCCAATATATCAAGGGATGGATTTGTGAATAAGGAAGCAGCATCAGACTCTGATTCAGACTCAATTGTTGGGGTAACATCAAAGCATAAGCTGATCTTGGAATCAATAGTAAGCTTACTCCCAGCAGAAAAGGGTGCTGCTTCTTCTGGTTTCCTACTTAAACTCTTGAAGGCAGCCAACATCCTAAATGCTTCTTCTTCTTTAAAGATGGAATTGGCCAGAAGAGTGGGTCTTCAGTTAGATGAAGCAAGAGTCAGTGATCTGTTAATACCGTCTCTATCATATTCGAATGATACACTATATGATGTAGACATAGTCATGACCATATTGGAGCAGTTCAAGTTACAAGGACAGAGCCCCCCAACTAGTCCTCCAAGATCAAAGCTGAAAATTGAAAGGAGAAGGTCTCGGTCTGCAGAAAATATTGAATTTGAGTTCCAGGAGAGTAGGAGGTCCTCTTCAGCTTCTCATAGCTCAAAACTGAAGGTGGCAAAGCTTGTAGATGGGTATCTTCAAGAGATTGCTCGGGATGTGAGTTTACCTTTATCAAAGTTTATCGCAATATCTGAAGCCATTCCCCACTTTGCAAGGCTGGACCATGATGATCTCTACAGAGCAATTGACATTTATCTCAAGGTAAATTAACATGATGGCCACTTGATTTTTCAGATTGTCCATAATTCACAGTAATAGATCAAAATTTTTCAGGACACATCACTGTCACATGGTGGAATGTGGATCACTATTTCCAGTAGATAACCAACTCTTATGACCTTGAAGTCTTGTCGCCTTCACAATTTGTTTGCAGTTAGGATTAGGCTGACCAAGCCAAATTTTGGCATATGTGGAATTTTGTTTTGGATGGTAGTACCAGAATTTCTGTAACTAAGGGTCTGTGGTTTGATGTGATTCAGATTTCATTTGCTGACCTATAAATATTTCCCAAAAACATGCCTAGATAATAAATAGGGTTTATAATTGCACATCTTATATTATTTCCTAGGCAGGTGAAAAAGTTGAAAAATCGTGTCTGCAATCTTATTTGGCTTACTGTCAATTTTCTTTGATTTAGACATCCACTTTCGTAGGAACAATTGAAAATCAGCAGGCTTTGACTGGTGTGTCTTCCTTATTTTTCTTTGACTTAAAGAAATGGAAAACAAACTATTTGCGTGTGTGTGTGGGAATTTCAGATCACTATTGTTCTTATCCCTGAAAAATCCAGGCTCATCCAGATCTCAACAAGAGCGACAGGAAAAGGTTGTGTCGAATCCTAGACTGCAAAAAGCTATCAATGGAGGCGTGCATGCACGCTGCACAAAATGAGTTACTCCCCTTGAGAGTGATAGTGCAAGTTCTTTTCTTTGAGCAAGCTCGGGCCGCCATGACTGGTGGTAAAGTGACTGAGCTGCCTAGCAATATTAAGGCACTCTTGGCCACACAAGGAATTGATCCATCAAGGCCTCCAGCACCATTAAGTACCACTACCACCATTCTAGCTGAGGACCAGTGGAGCGTCTCTGGCCTAAAATCACCAAAGTCAAGCATGTCAACTTTAAGGATGAAGCTGGCCGAGGATGATGACTTGGATGACCATGACATTAGCAGACATGCTAGGCTTAAGACTCCCTCTGCTCTTCCTAACAGACCCAAAAGGATGTTCAGTAAGTTGTGGTCCATCAACAAAAGTGCCAGTGAAAAGAACTGAGTGATTTTTGTTTATTTTGCGCTTGGAGATGGTTAATTTTAAGGAGGTAACATATACTCTAGTTCTTCTTTTGTTCTGCACAATGCCTAGTAATTTTGAGGGAAAACCACTTGAGATTCTTCATGGGCGTTGTAATCTATTGGAATAAGAAACTGTATTATCAAGATGTGAGAGATATTACTAGATGGCTGCAACTACTCTATGCTAGCACATTCCAAATTCAGCAAGCTCAATCAGTGGGATGTGCCTAGAGCTTCTTAGTCAATAGAATATGATCTGGGTCTTCTTTTTATCCAACCATTCAATATGTTTGTTAGTGATATTTACTCAATATGTTTATTAGAACTTTGGGAAGTATTCAAATCTACATATGCAATCCTTAGCCACATGCATATTCAATCTATTCAGTTATCCATAACAAAACTTACAGTTTGGACAATAAAGAAAAAAGTACAAATATAAACATTAGATACTAGATGGTTGTTGCCATATAATTTCCAGTCATATTATCTTTAAAGCATGTGCCCTTTCAATAAAAAAAATGGAACAAATAGTGTCCAAATACAGTATCCAATAAAGGGACAAGTGCATGCGCCTTGAGGGCTGAGGTACCATATGTACCATATATTATGGTTCGACCTGGATGGTAGTAGTTCATATAGATATCTTCAAGCTAAAGTCCGATGGCTACGAAAATTGTTGCAGATGAGGAATCAACCCTTCCTTAGATACCACTAAATTCTAATCAATGGGAGGGGATTCAGAACTTCGCCCATCGGATCTTAATTCTCATGCACCTAACACTGCTCTACATAAAATGCCAACGTTTCTTATTACATTCCAGACAAGAGAAGCAAAAACACTGCTTTTCAGACTAGAGAACACAGTACAGTACAGCCAAGGCCGAGACATTTATTGAAAAGTAGAAAAGCCATAAACCAAGAACACAGTGGATAGCACAAAATGTACAAGCAAATAACATGCACTTAATTAGCTGTGAGAATCACTAATTCTCTACTGTGTTCTCTTTGCTAGCAGCATCAGCAGTAGTGGTAGTACAAGCCTTGGAGGTTGAATCCCGAAGGGATGTAGAGTCCATGCTTCTGGTTCGCTGGAGGCTCGGGGAGCGGTGAAGCCTGCACCGGAAGGAACCCGCATGGGTGGTTGGAGAGCACAGACAATTGCTCTTGGTAGAACTTGGCTGTCTTGTAAGCCCAGTCAGGCCTGACATAAGTTCATGATTGTCTGATGGAATCTCTATCTTCATCTCCTTGTTGGCCATCTTTTCACCCTCAATTGTGTCGGTTTCCTTATTTCTTCTGGATTTTCTCAATGCTTCACAAATTCCAAATATGAGATGAACTTTTGGTAGTCATATAAAACTTCAGTGACAGAAAAACTGATTAACTAGTGAGAGGAAAGTGGGAAAGGACTCATTTCTTGTAACTTTGGAAAGCTCTTGAATGGCCAGAATCTCACAAAGAACTTGCCTGCATATTATCTACATGGTTTTAAATTTGGATGTCATAAAGGAACAGATGGATTTGGCTATGGCTAAAGATAGAAACGTGACGGGCGTGAACTTTACTTAGCTCTGGAAGATGGAACTATCTTAATGTCCTCTTTTCACGGGTGTCATAATCGACTCCATTAAACTCCACCTACATTTGTCACTTTTGCTAATGCTTCAACCACTCATCCAAAAATCCACCATTGATGATACAACACCTTCCAGCCCCACCCAAAAAGAAAAGAAGCTTTCATAATATCCATTTCTCCTTTATGCAATGTGTATTGAATTACCTAAAAATCTTTAGGAGGAGGTCCCACAATGGCTAGACATTCTCATGCTTGCCAATTAGTACATTATATTACATGTGGGGTCACTTATATCCCTTAATTTTAAGATATGATCCCCATTTGAATCTTTTATTGATCAATTGCCATGATGCGGAAGATATCTCTTGTATCCTTACTTGCGTGGTTGGCTTTGCCTTTCGGGGATCTGTTTGACTGCATTTTTAGTATAGGGAAGAAAGTGTTTGGTGTCTAGGATGTTAAGTTAACCATACAACGAACGCATCAGAAAATACATGACACAAATCAAAGGTGCAGCACACATCTCGGCAATTAAGACAATCAGATCACTAGTTTCTGATTTCAAGCAATTTCCCAGCTTCATCCATAGGCAGATTATCCCAAAATCAAAACATAACAGTTGATGAAGCCCATATATAGAAGATACAATATAGTGACAACAGTTGTCATTTATATTTTTCATTTTCTATTTATCTACTATAAATGCAATAGTACTCTGCTACTTCGGTATAGAGTACTATCATTGTAGATGTGTTGGGCATATGACTTAGTTCACTCATGTTCCCATAGCCTCGAGGTTCACATCTTATCAAACAATATTCCCAAATGGCTGAATCTTTCCTCCTTTGCAAACCCTACCACTACCATATATTGTCTTTTATAATTGTTACGAAAACTGATGACAATGTAGTGAAAAATATATGAAATGAGAGAAAAAAATAAAACAATCACACACAACACAAGATTTATGTGGTTCGGCAAATTGCCTACGTCCACGGGAGTTGCAAAGGATTTATATATATGAGGGATCACAATACAATGGAGGAAGAGAAATATTGTTCTTCACCGAATTCTGGAGGCACACACACACTGCCAAATGAGTATAAATGGCCTATTTATACTCTTCACGGCGGAAACCCTAATTCTGGCAGAAAAATAGAACATTCGCTCGAGCGGCGTGTCGAGCGCGCGTCGAGGGAACTTCTCTTCCGCATTAGCTCGAGCGAACTATCGAGCGCACGTCGAGCGTTCGACTCTGCCTGATTTCGCTCGAGCGAACTGTCGAGCGCACGTCGAGCGTTCGACTCTGCCTGATTTCACTCGAGCGGCATAAGGCCGCCGCTCGAGCGAAGTGGACCAGACTCCACTACTCAACAATTCTCTCACTTGGAGACTGGTACACTCGCTGCACCGTCCTCTTCCTCAAACGTGATATCCTCCACTTCTACAACTCACTGCCCTTGTCTTCATGCCAGAAGACCAACTGAAGTTGCACACAACTTCAGTTTCTCAAGTGTGACACCCTTTGTCAACATATCAGCCGGGTTCTTGCTACCACAAATTTTCTCAAGTAACAACTGTCCATCATCTAGCAATGATCGTATGAAGTGATACCTGATCTGAATGTGCTTTGTCCTGGAATGAAATGCTGGATTCTTGGCAAGGAATATGGCACTCTGACTATCACTATAGAGAGTGCCTTTCTGATTCTTTTTACCCAATTCCTCCAAGAAGCCCTGTAGCCATATCATCTCCTTTGCAGCCTCTGACACTGCAACATACTCAGCTTCTGTAGTAGACAAAGAAACTGTTTTCTGCAGATTAGAACCCCATGACACTGCAGTACCACCAAGAGTATAAACAAAACCTGTGGTACTCTTTCTGCTATCAATATCACCAGCTAAATCAGCATCAACATAGCCCTGCACCTCTAAACTCTTTCCAGAGAAACACAAGCACGTTTCTGAGGAGCCCTTTAGGTACCTCAAAATCCACTTCACTGCTTCCCAATGTTCTTTTCCTGGTTTACTCATGTATCTACTCACAACTCCCACTGCATGGGCAATATCCGGTCTTGTGCAGACCATAGCATACATAAGTGAACCAATAGCTGAGGCATAAGGAACCTTACTCATGTAGTCTTGTTCCTCCTCTGACTCGGGTGACTGATTCTTGCTGAGTCTGAAGTGACTTCCCAAGGGTGTGCCAACTGGTTTGGCCTTGTCCATATTGAACCTGCTGAGTACCTTCTTCACATACTCAGCCTGTGAGAGCCTCAACGTACCTCTGGCTCTATCTCTGACAATTCTCATGCCAAGGATTTGCTTTGCAGCTCCCAAATCCTTCATTGCAAAGTGCTCTGACATCTGCTTCTTCAGATTATTGATCTCATCAATACTAGCCCCTGCAATAAGCATGTCATCCACATACAACAGCAGAATAATGTATGAATTGTCAAAATGCTTGACATAACAACAGTGATCTGCTTGACATCTAATGTACCCTGCACTGCACATGAAGTTGTCAAATTTCTTGTACCACTGTCTAGGAGCTTGTTTCAGGCCATACAAGCTCTTCTTCAGTCTGCAAACTGAATCTTCTTTTCCCTGTACTACAAACCCCTCAGGTTGGTGCATGTAGATGTCTTCTTCAAGGTCTCCATGAAGAAATGCTGTCTTCACATCTAGCTGCTCAAGGAATAAATCTTCAGTAGCAACCATAGACAGTACCATCCTGATGGTTGTGATCTTCACCACAGGAGAAAAAATCTCAGAGTAATCAATACCCTGCTTCTGCTGAAAGCCTTTTACAACAAGTCTAGCCTTGTACCTCTTACTGCCATCATGCTCAGTTTTCACCCGGTACACCCACTTGTTGTGTAATGCCTTCTTCCCCGATGGAAGTTCTGTCAACTCCCATGTCTGATTCTCTAGCAGAGAATCCATCTCACCTTTCATGGCCAGCTCCCACTTGCAAGAATTTTCATCTTGCAAGGTTTCTTCATAACTCTGCGGTTCTCCTCCATCTGTCAACAGAATGTAGTTCAAGGTTGGTGAGAAACGCTGTGGAGGACGTCTAGTCCTAGCTGACCGTCGAACTGCAGCTGTGGTAGTGGACGGCTCTGAAGCTGACTGCGGAATAATAGGAATGAGTGCACTGGACCCACTCTCCCCGTCACTCACATCTCCACTCTGCACTGTGACCTCTGGTAGGTCATCCAAGCTTACAAACTCGGACTCCTGAGGAGCTGTTTCAGAAGTTGTACTAGACTTGTCCTTGTACATAGACTTCTCATTGAAAATTACATTTCTGCTTCTTATGATCTTCCGACCCTGATCATCCCAGAAACGATAGCCAAATGCCTCGTCTCCATAGCCAATGAAATAACATTTCTTTGACTTCGCCTCAAGTTTACTTCGAGCATCAGAATCAATATGAACATAAGAAAGACAACCAAATGTTCTAAGGTGAGAAAATTTGACCTCTTTCTCACTCCAAACCTCCTCAGGCAATTCATGATTTAATGGAACTGATGGCCCTCTATTTATCAAGTAGACTGCAGTGCTGGCTGCATCTGCCCAGAAAGTAGGTGGTAGTCCGGCGTGCAGCCTCATGCTTCTAGCACGCTCATTTATGGTTCTGTTCATACGTTCAGCAACTCCATTTTGCTGTGGTGTCCCAGGAATGGTCTTCTCCATTCTAACACCCAGAGCTGCACAATACTCCTTGAACCCACCATCAATATACTCACCACCATTGTCAGACCTCAAACATTTCAGCTTTAGGCCTGTTTCTGTCTCTACCATGGCCTTCCAAGTTTTGAATACATTAAATACATCGGATTTATGCTTCAGAAAATAAATCCACACCTTCCTACTATGATCATCAATGAACGTGACATAGTAACGAGAACCTCCAAGAGATGCCACTGGGGAAGGTCCCCACACATCTGTGTGGACTAAGTCCAGTTTTCCTGTCTTAGGCGTCCTGCCATTTCTCAAGAAACTGACCTTCTTCTGTTTCCCCATAATACAGCTCTCACACATACTGAGATCAACTGTCTTCAGTTCTGGTAGCTTGCCTCTAGACAGAAGTTCTTTCAAACCCTTCTGACTCATATGGCCAAGCCTGCAATGCCACAAATCTGTTGTATTTTCTGCAACGGTAGTAGCAATAGTGTTAACCAAACCGGTAGTCATGTATAGTGTACCAGTTTTCCTACCCCGAGCCAGTACCAATGCCCCTTTTGTGACCTTCCAGGTACTATCTGAGAACACTACTGAGTGCCCACACTCATCCAGCTGCCCAACAGAAATGAGGTTCTTCTTCAACTCAGGAATGTGTCTGACCTTTTGCAAGGTCCATTTGTTCTTGTGAGGGAGTGCAATGTCAATGTCTCCCATCCCTACCACGTTCAAAGCTTCTCCATCAGCCAGATACACTTTCCCAAAATCACCTGCGACATAATTTCGCATTAGCTCCCGGTGGGAAGTTGTATGGAAGGAAGCCCCCGAGTCCAGTATCCAATCATCAACTGGACTATGAACTGCAAGTAATAGTGCATCATGTACTTCTTCAGTTACAACATTAGCACTATCATTCTCGGTCTTTCTAGGATTTTTGCAGTTCTTCCTCATGTGGCCAGCTTTGCCACAATTCCAGCAAGTAACCTGCTGACCAGGCCTCAACTTGCTCTTGCCTCTGTAGTTTGATTTTGACCTTCCTCTATTCGAGTTCCTATCATGTGATCTCCCTCGAGAATCAACATTCAGTGCTGAACTCGAACACGAGGTCTCGCCTGAATCTCTCCTACGCACCTCCTCAGTCAAAATCAAGTCGCGAATATCATCATATTTCAACTTATTTTTACCAGCAGAATTACTAACAGCCATTCTCATGGCTTCCCAACTATTTGGCAATGAAGCCAATAATATCAGTGCACGTATCTCATCATCAAACTCAATTTCAACAGACGACAATTGATTTGTGATAGTATTAAAATCATTCAGATGTTGTGCAACAATCGTACCATCTGCCATCTTTAAGTTGAACAACTTTTTCATTAAAAGTACCTTGTTATTTGCTGAAGGCTTTTCATACATGCCTGACAAAGCCGCCATGAGATCCGCCGTCGTCTTCTCCTTGATGACGTTGTGTGCAACGGATCTCGACAGGGTTAGTCGAATAACCCCCAAAACTTGTCGATCTAACAATTTCCATTCATCCTCATCCATCTTCTCCGGTTGTTTTCCCAACAATGGAAGATGCAGCTTCTTCCCATAGAGGTAGTCCTCTATTTGCATCTTCCAATAACCAAAATCCTTGCCATCGAACTTCTCGATCCCCGATATCTTCACTTCATCTCCAGCCATCGTCTTCCTTCAGATCCGAACCACGACTCTGATACCAATTGTTATGAAAACTGATGACAATGTAGTGAAAAATATATGAAATGGGAGAGAAAAAAAAACAATCACACACAACACAAGATTTACGTGGTTCGGCAAATTGCCTACGTCCACGGGAGTTGCAAAGGATTTATATATATGAGGGATCACAATACAATGGAGGAAGAGAAATATTGTTCTTCACCGAATTCTGGAGGCACACACACACTGCCAAATGAGTATAAATGGCCTATTTATACTCTTCACGGCGGAAACCCTAATTCTGGCAGAAAAATAGAACATTCGCTCGAGCGGCGTGTCGAGCGCGCGTCGAGCGAACTTCTCTTCCGCATTAGCTCGAGCGAACTGTCGAGCACGTCGAGCGTTCGACTCTGCCTGATTTCGCTCGAGCGAACTGTCGAGCGCACGTCGAGCGTTAGACTCTGCCTGATTTCGCTCGAGCGAACTGTCGAGCGCACGTCAAGTGTTCGACTCTGCCTGATTTCGCTCGAGCGGCGGCCTTATGCCGCTTGAGCGAAGTGGACCAGACTCCACTACTCAACAATAATATCTCTCATCTTATATTTGTTAAACTTGATTGGACCAGTTACCTCATGTGGGTTTCTCAGTTCCTACATATCGATGTTTTGCAGCTATGATCGATCTACTTGCAACTGTGGACGTAACTCTCGGATACCCACATTTGTATGAAACAGTGAAGGGAAGGACACAACTGATCTCATCTGTCAAAATGAAGCAACTACGTACCACATCCAGCGTCTACAAAGAGCATCATATTGCATCAATGTCATGCCACAAATTTTCATGTTTTGGGGGAGAATATTTTTCCATAAATTCCACAAAATAAATCTTGATCGAAGAACTTTTCACTATATTTGTTTTACAATATTCATAAGATAAAGTCCAAACATGATCATCACAAAAAGACTAGTATGATATCACTTAATGTAACACCTCGGTCCCAGAGGTCGGAGAGTTAGCTCTTATTACATAATATCAACTCCAATATCACCATTACAAAATCTGGAAAACTCTATAAAATATTAATTCATTTGCTCAACCCAAATATCCATGTTCCTTCGTAGGGACAACAATGAAATTTTCAATAAAATAAATTAAAAACTTTCCAATGACTTGAAAATATCCTTGACTCAATATATCAAAATAACTAAAAATAAACAATTAACTAACTCTGACTCTCAAAAAAGTACTTGTGCCCTCGGACACTTATTCCTCTACGATCATCAAAGCTCTGTAACATAGCCTATTATTGCTCTTCAGTTGAAACCATCAAGACTATCTGAAAAATATTATGGAGATAAGGAGGTGAGTTATCATCAACTCAATAAGCAGAGAACATATACTAGTATGCAAACATGAGCATTTGCAGAGTTCAAAATGCAGAGTCAAAACATGTTATCAAAAATATCAGAGCGGAAATTTCAAAATATTCTTATTCAAAATTCATTTGGCACAGCATAATTGAAACATCACAATAGAATTGAATTCTATATTTAACTCCTGTGGTAGCGTTGTGCAAACCCCGGCGGCCAATCGAGCACAAACAGAATGTGAGTTTTCCCCTTATTATTATCGGAACCCCAAGTGTGTGCACAGGAAAGACAATGCAAAAAACCACTTTGCTTTCAAAGCGGGTGCACCGGAAATAGAAAAGTTGGTACCAACCCGAAAAGAGGCCATAGTTTCACACACGTGATAAGGTCAGAATAGAATAGAAATAGAATGTCATGCTAGAGGTTTTCATAGATCATATCATATCATATTAGAGTCAGAACATATTTAGAACATAACAGAACCAGATCATCGTCAAATAATTATGCACAAATTTTTATATTTGCTTTTTTTGCACAGTTTAGAAACAAAATGAAAAATAAAAAAGAAAAAAAAAGCCACATGTCTACACCAATTGTGACAAAAATACTTTTTGCTTTCATATAAATTTCATGAGTCATGCAGAACAAATAATTGAGGTTATGTCAAATTTCTTTTCATAACAAAAATATGTAATATTTTCCAAAATTGACCTCAATTCATTTATTTTATGCAAAATTTAGTATAGAAGCCCCGCTTACCTGAACTTCTTAGTCTTTTAGAATTTTTCCACAACTAAACGAAAATCAATCGTCATCTATAAAATAGTCACATACTCACATAAACTTCCAATCGAACACATATATCAATGCTTTAACCTGAAATACTAAGTAACCTATTATCCTAAAAATCTAACATTCTCGAAACCCTAAGATGTCAACAATTCTCGAATACATCAATTTTCACTCAATTTCACCTCCTAATTGATTAAATTCTTGAACTATTCTCTGCTGCCACTCAACTTGTAAAGCCCTGGTCCCACAGGGGTCAGAGAGTTACTTCTTCTAACTTAAAACTCACATTTCATCAATATATTTACAGACTCCAAAATATAAAATCATTAGAATACTACAAAATCTCTTAATAAAATCCACCAATCTTCAGAAATCTTTTATGAATAATCCACTATGCTTAAATAATCATCTCACTCATACTCTAAAATCTTGATCCTTAGCTGAACTATTCCAAAAATCATCTGAAATATGTTGTGGAGATAATGGGTGAGTTATCAACAACTTAGTAGGTAGAAAACATATACTAATGTGCAAACATGAGCATTTATATAGTTCAGAATGCAGAACAAAATATTTTTACTTTCAGAATGCAGAATCAGAACATGTTATCAAAAATATTAAGGTGAAAGTTTTAGAAAATATTCTTATTCAAAATCCTTTCGGTATAGCATAACTGACCACTATCATACCAGAACATCATACCTTATTAGAGGCCATGTTTAACCCCCATGGTAGGGTTGTGCAAACTCTGGTAGCTAGCCGAGCATAAAAAAATGTAAATCTTTCCCTTATTATTCTCAGAGCCCTGAGTGTGCACACAGGAAAGAACACCAGAAAACCACTTTGTTTCTAAAGTGGGTGCACTAGAAACAGAATGGTTGGTACCAACCCAATCAGAAGCCACTATTAGCACCCATGGTAGGTCAAACAGATCACCATCCACAAACTACATCCCAAATTCAGAATGTTACGCCAAAAGTTTTTAGAAATCACATCATATCATATTAGAGTTTAGAAACAAAATGCCGAAAAATAAGCTCATATCTACACGAGTCATAAAAAAAATACTTTCGCTTTCATACAGAGTTCATGAGTAATGATGAAACAAACAATTGAGGTTTTTTTCATGTTTCTTTTCAAAAACCAAAAGATGCATATTTTAAAAGTCAACCTCGTTTTATTTTCATTTTATGCAAAATCTAGCATAGGAACCCCACTTACTTGAACTTCTTAGTCTTTAAAAAAACTTCCCCACAATAGTGCTCAATGAATCATCAATCTTCACCTATAGAAAATCATATAACTTGAATAAATCTCCAATTGAACAATTATCACATAATTCTCATAAATTTCTGGCCAAGCACATATTTTGATATTTAAACTTGAAATACTAAATTAACCTATTTTAAATCCTCAAAACCTAAAATCCTCATAATTCCTAAAATACCATTAATTATGCCCTTAATATACTTAACCTAATGCCAACTCAAACACAAGTCTATTTAAGAAATCAAAACCCAACCCTCTTAAAAAATATTATACTGATTTTATTGCAAACAGCCCCTAGTTACAAAATAACATAAAAAAAAAAATACACACTCAAACTATTAAAAATAATTTCTTACTAAACAATATAATTTTAAAACTCCTTTATTTTCTTTACAAAAATATTTATTTAACACAAGGTCTTGTATGGATTTAACATAAAAGGAAAACAGGGCACGTAAAAACTGGAAAGTTCTACTCAGAAGGCTACAACAAAACTTAAAGGCTTTATGGGCATTTTAGTAATTGAAGAAAAAATTTCATGCACTTTGGAAAAACCGAAAACATAATGATCGAGTAAAACAAAGTAGGCTTACAGAGGATATATGCCGTGTGGTGTCGAGATGAAAATCTGGAAGTCACCGAGAGTAGAGGTTGTGCGCGGAGGCACTACAAGATATATTGGTTTTCTCCAAGGGGGCGATTCGTGGCAAAAAGTCATGTTTTTGTGGGAAAAATATTTTTTCCACCAATTTGGCCCGTGGGGAGCTCGTGGCGTAAAACTCGCCGCAAAAAGTATTATTGCCCACGAAAGGTTTAAGTCATGGGCAATACCTATGTTTTCTCACGACACATCTCGTGGCAAGAGCCGATGAAGCTTGTCGCAAAAGCACATCCATTTTCGTTTATGTGAGAATAGGAGCAAATACCACGAGAGTTATTGGTGGGTATTAGTATTACCCACTAGAACATTTGTGGGGAAAAACTTCTACCGGCAAAAAAAAGTATTTGCCGCTAGTTGTCTTCATGGAAAATGCTAAAAGAATTTAGAAAAAAAAAATACAAACCGTAAAACCAAAAACAAACAAGACTAAGCCAAAAATGATCATAAAAAATTGTCTAATATAAGCTAAAAAATTATATACAAACCAACGTAACCATGAAATGCAATAAACCACCATCCATTAAAATTCAATACATAACAACCAGCATGTACACCAATGAAATGCAATAAAACCACTTTGAACATAGTCTATCCAGCTGTTAATATCAATCTACAAATGTTCTTTCAAGCTTCATACACACCAACAATAATCCCAACCAACATATCACTTCAATATTTACTACCAATTCACATCATTCCACTTCACACTTCCATATATATAACTCAAAATCTTGTATTGCAAGACATATCAACATGCTTGCTGCCCATGTAATCCAATCCAACACAAATGTAGATATTTTATTCAAATAACACTTGAGTTTTTGAAATGTGTTCATTACATACAACATAAAGACATTGGCCTTAACTGAAATTCAAAGACTTAAATGAGCTTTGTCAGCTTTCAGCTCACCAAGAACCAAAATCATAGAGGATCACCATATCAATTGAACTACCTGTGGAAAGTCCTCAAAAAAGTTAAAGGCAAAATTTATTCAATGCCAATAATTTAATATGACAACCAAAAGGCAAAAAAAGAGATGAAAGAAGTGCATGACGACTACGCAAATGGCAAAAATCTATGAATCTGGCAAAAATCTTACCACAAATATGACAAGCAAAATGAATGTTGTTTGGTCAACAAAATTTCATTAGCTGAAAAGTTATATGCGTGTCTTCTACTTTCCTTTCCTGCAATCA
>QGSO01000180.1:805351-828150 GCA_011037825.1 Carya cathayensis
TTTAACCTGTGTGTGAGTTTTATGTTAACTTACTGAGATTTGTAATCAAATCTCACTGTGGTAGTCCCAACTACCATTCCCCCGAATGGTAGATCTTGTTACAGGACCCAAAGGAGAATTGGAATCTGACCAACTGAATACGGTCGACTAGGCCACGGTGCGATGTTGATGATGGTATAGTATTTAACTTAGGTTAATACTTGTACTTTTGGAGTTGTATCTCAAGTATTCTTTTGATCACAACCATTATGGACTAGTGTGTTGATCACGGCTTTTCAGTATGCCTTTATGTATGAATTATATTTCAAGTATTTGGGATATATTTAGTTTGGTACATAGTATTGCTAAAGAAAAGGATTATCCGCTGCGTATATTGCATAATGCTAGATGCATGTTAGGAACATTGCATCTTATATGTCATGAACGGGGGCAGGTAACCTTGTGTTGCATGTCTCGACGCTTCAAATGTCCGTTCAATCCCAAGCGGAATTTGGGGGCGTCACACACCTCCTCGGCGAGGTGGCGACAGCACACCAGCAAGCACGACTTAGGAAGGGCGGCAGCAAACTCAAAGAGAACAGAGAGGGAGTATCAAGCGAGGGGAAAAGAAAAAAGGGGGAGAAGGAAAAACGAGCGGGTATCGGGCTGGGGAAAAAAGAAATAAGGGGAAAGCGGGTTGAAATATTTAAAAGTATTTGCAGCAACATGAAGTCGCCACAAAAATTCATTTTTTCGCCGCAAAAAATGGCTTTTACCACAACTTCTTGCTCGTCGAACGTAATTTAGTAGAAAATAGCAACTTTTTTTCACACGGACCCTTTTGGTGTCATAACCTAAGTATTTGCCATGAATGTAAAGCTTGGGATAAAACTTTCATGTGAAAAAGCTAAATTTCTTGTAGTGAGTAGGTAGTTGTGCGTGGAGGAGGCAGGAGCTAGGTGGCAGTCGTGCGCTGTGTGGCTGGGAGAGAGAGACATCTGAGAGAGAAAGAGTGTGCAAACGGAGGGAGACAGAGTGAGAGGAGCCGAAAGGAACTTACGACATTGATGGGTAGAGATGCAGTGGAATTTTTCGACTTCGCTGGCTTCACCAAACCGAGACTGGAGGTAGCAACAAAGGTGGAAGCTAGGAGGAAAATATGCTTTGTTTTGGTGCTTCAAAACAGGGGCTACTTGTCTACATTGAGCCGTGCATTTGGGTTGGAGGGGGGAGGTGATGCTTAGGGAGGTGGAAGCTAGGAGGGCTTGGCAGCAGCGTGAAGTTTCTTGGGTGCGTCATCATCAGTTAATGTTGTCGACTAAGGAAGGGCACGCAACGGTTGGTTTTGGACTTTGATACTTTTCGATGTTGGATCGCTGAGGAAAACCAATGTGAGCTAAGGTTGTGGTGTTGGCAGCACATTGTTTTACCATGAATTGAGGGGGTGTACACAGGTAGGTGGCAGAAGGAGATGTGGGGGAGGGCTGTGCGGCGGTTTTCCTATGATACGATGGTGGCTCGCGGTGGGGAAACATTGCCATGATCTTCTTGCTTAGCACATGGCGCATTGGCGATGGTGGTTTTACATTGCACATGGAGGAGCCGTGGTTGCTGATTGTGTGGGGGTGGTGAACAAGGTACGCTACAACAACCCTATTATTTGAGGAGGAAGATAACCTATGCAAGGGATCTATATATAATGGCGTTAGAAAACAAAAACCCAAGAGAAAGAAGGTGGCGTGCATCAAGAATACCGTGGAAAACGGACGTGATGAAGCTGTGAATAAAGAGGATTCCAAGGGGCTGTTGCTCTATAGCTGCTGGAGGAGGTGCAGTTGGCTTTGAAAAGGAAACCTAGGGTACGAGAATGCAGTGCGTGCATGAAGAAAAAAATCCTGATAGTTGGTTCACACGGGAATGGTTTTGGCTTTTGGGTGGTCAGATAGGGTCAACTTCAAAAATTTGGTCCCACGGTTTGGATTGTGTAGGAAAAATTTATAAAAAGACTCTTGAAGGTTTGGACCTTGACTCAAACTAAAAAGATAATTCAACTAGTTTTTTTTTTTTAAATATCTCGGCCCATAAAAAGATTTTTAAACTAAATATCAAACTTAAGGTAAAGTCATAAACTACAAAAATAGAGATTTTAGGCCCGTAGTCTATATTTAAAAAAAAAAACATATTTGAAAACTCAAATGGCTTTTTTGTACATATAAATAGAAAAATTTTGAAAACAGCTTGGCATTGGACCTGGGTGTTACATAACTAATTTCTATCACCATAATGTCATCAGAATTATAAAGACAATTTATCCCAATCCAACTGAGGTCCTCTATAAAAAATAAAAGTAAATTTAAAAATTAAAAAAGAAAAAAAAAACATCTCAAATCTAAATTCCAAACCCTCATGCCTTGACTTAAGGTAAAAATGTAATATCATGACCTAACCTTTCCTACAAAAACTGTACGTAACATGCACAAGTACCTTTCTAAAGGGAAAAAAAAATTTTGAATCTTCCTAGAAGGGAAACCGGGCGACAGAGGCATTGCACCCCATGGGAGAGAGCTGCTTGCAATGGCAGACTGGGTGGTGCAGTGAAGAAGCAGTCGAGTTGGATGGCTGGTCACGAGAGAGAGAGAGAGAGAGAGAGAGAGAGAGAGAGAGAGGTTTACCAAGGGAATAACCGAGGGGTGGCGATCGATATTGTGTGATGGTGGCTCATGGCGGCACGAGGTTGGGCATGGTTGTTCGGGGTGGTGCAAAGGCACCATTGGCTTTCTGTTTCTTGTGGCCTTTGGGATGCTCTATTTTTATGCATGCAAAATAGGGGCTATGACTTGGCTTGAGATGGAAGATGGGAGAGCTAGGTGGTTCGGCTAGGTCACACAGTGGATGAGCAGAGGGGTGTTATGGTGGTTGAACAATAAGCTAAAGTGCAAGAGATTGTGGTTTACAGTTGGATGTGGGGGAAACATGAGGAGGGGCTCGAGGGATGGTTGTTTCCACGTACTGGTGGTGTGGCATGAAAGAGTAGAAGGCTCGGTTGTTTCCAAGATGCATGGGAAAAAATATATATGCTTATTTATAGAAGACAAAACCCTAGGAAAAACGAGACGTGAAAGACGTGATATGAAATGCAAACTTTTCCTTTGCCAAAACCCTAGCAGTAAACCAACGTGCACAAAGAGGAAACTAACTCATGGAGATGTGTAAGGGTGGGTTTAAGAGTTTTTAAAGAGAAAAGGGACTCTAGAGTTGTAACCCTAATATGTTTGAAAATGATAAAAAAAACAATTCTAAGAATTTAACTACAATGGCAAACCCATTAGGAAAATTTGATATTCGCTAAAATACAATTTGGGCCCGTAATCTAAATAAAAAAAATACTCAAAAAGTCAACTGGGTTTTCATACATATAGACCCAAAAAATTTTAAAAAGCAGACTTGGCAGGACTCGTGTGTTACATTTAAACTTTTCTTTCTAGCAGGCATTTATGCATGTAAACACTCTCTCAACTATCCCACTCACATGACAGCTAGTTTTGCCCCTCTACATTCTTCTAAATTTCATACTGAAAATAGAAAATAATTTGATGAGTTCAACCACTCTGCTAGCAGGAAATTATACTAGTGTGCAATACAAGAGCCAATGATATAACTAAGCATTTTTTTCCTCATGAAAATAACTATTCATTAATACTCAAGAGTCTTAGTACAGACAAAGTCTAATATACTATTTATACAGATGAGATTAGTGGGTCTTTTTCACTGTGAAAGTGTTAAGAACCCAGAGACATGGTATTTGGATATAAAACTCTGTACCTTCTACATTGTTTACAAGTAAATGTATAATACAAAGCAAGGAGCAAAATTCCATGAATGGTGGGTTTAAGAAGAAAAGTGTAAACGGTAATATCAATGCCCAACTTGAGATGTTAAGTATGAAGGTTGCTTATACGGGAAGCAAGTATATGTGTGAGACTTTCGTAACTCTAATATTCCACCTCAAGTTGAGCATGAAGGTTTGAAATGCCCAACTTGCCAATTAGGTAATGAAATTGTTCACGTCCCAAAGCTTTGGTAAAAATGTTAGCTAGCTGATGTGCTGAAGGAACTTGAGTAGTGGTGAGGACAAGATCTCGGTGTGTTTGGTGCGTTCATGAAAAACTGGATTTTCAGCGTTATGGAAAGCAGCTTGATTGTCACAGTAGAGGAGCATGGACTGAGGATGAGGGACATGAAGATAATAAAGTAACATTTTTAACCAAACTAGTTCATAAGTGGTGGTAGCCATGGCACAGTATTCAGCTTCAACTGAGGATCAAGAGACGATAACTTGTTTTTTGGTTTTCCAAGAAATGGGACTAGCACCAAGTTGAGTGAAGTAACCAGTGGTTGAGCGGCGTGTAGTGGGGCGACTGGCCCAATCGGAGTCGGTGTAGGCATGGATTTGAAAATCAATAGAAGGAAGATACTAGGGCCTGGAGAAGACTTGATATAGCAAAGGACATGAACAACAACATCATAATGAGGCTTGCGAGATTGATGTATGAATTGGCTTAGGATATTGATGGCATAAACGATGTCATGCCGAGTGATAGTGAGATAAATTAGTCGATCGACAAGGCAACAGTAGCAACTAGGATCGAACAAGAGGGCACCATCTTGATCTATTGTTCCATGGGAAAGGATGTCAAACGAGCACCAAGATGTCCACTGTCAATCAAGATGTCAAGAGAATACTTCCATTGGTTTAGGAAAATGCCATCAAGGGAGCGAGCCACTTCCAAGCCGAGGAAATATTTGAGGGTGCCAAGATCCTTGATGTGAAACTTCTAAGATAAAACCAATTCTGAAAGGCTTGCTTAAGTCCATAAAGGAACTTGTTCAGCTGGCAAACCTGGTTCTCCCCTTTGGGGAATATCTTGGAGGAAGAGTCATGTAGACTTATTCATCTAGATCACCATGAAGGAAGGTATTGTGAACGTCGAGCTAGTGTAATGACCATCGACATGCAGCAACAATAGCAAGGACACATCAGACTGTGACAAGCTTGGCCACGAGAGCAAAGATATCGTGATAAATCAAGGCCTTCAACCTTAGTATATCCTTTGGCGACTAAGTAGGCCTTATATCTCTCAATAGAGCTGTCGCCCTTAAGTTAGTCTTAAAGACCCATTTGTAACCAATGGGTTTTTTGTTGTGAGGTAATGATTGAAGAGTCCAAGTGTTGTTGGCTTCCAATGCTTGAATTCTGTACTTAGTTCTCCCTTTCTATATTCTACAACTCTCCCTAAAGTATATAGTTCTCCCCCTCAATATTCTGCTGCTCCCCCTATTTATTTTCATCAATAACCATTAAACTCCCACTTACTCAAACTCCCCCTAAATTTCACAATATCAAAATATTCCAATTTGCTCTTCCAATACTCCCCATTTTTGTCACTAATCTGACAAGACATAAAATAGAATAAATATCACTTATGTGTGCCAAGATGAAGACACTAAAAAAGACATGATGAACAACTCCCATGTATTTAGTTCAATAGGTCAAGTAACATGCCTAGATCCCATGGCAAGATGTTGCCACAAATTATAGGCCAACCAACCAACTGAAGTCAACAGAAAGTGAAGTCTTTCCCGATCATAACTTGGTTGGCACTTAGGGCCAAGTGTGCACGCAACAAAAATCTATAGAGAAATACCCTCTATTGCTAGAATTGTAATAGTTAGGCCTAGCACCAAGCCCAAGCCAAGCACCAGTTCTATAATTGTTTTTAGGTTAATATGTATGGGATGCTCACTTGAGATTTAACGGGTAATTTTAAAACGGACCACAGGCCAAAAATTTATTTTGGGGAATTTCATTTTTTATTGGGCTTGATAATTAGATTAAAACCATTTAATATTTTATGCACCAAGTGGAATCTGTTTATTTGATACTTGGCCCAAAAAAATTTATGGGACGAGTTGGGTTATTTTAGGAATTTAATCAAGGTCCATTAGTATTTACTAAAATACTCGACCCATGAAAATACAGACAAGCCAAAGAGATTTTTGGACTGCTTTATCCAGCCCAGACCCTTTGCTCTAAACCAAGAGACCCAAAGTCCAATTTATTTATAAACCCCACACCATGCACGTCTCCATTCCACCAAGTTTCATGGCAACACTACATATATACACACATATTCATGCACAGCCCCCATGCACCTTCACCTTCTTCCTCTAGAGCCTAGGGTTGCCGCCACACACACTTTCTCCACTCAAGATTTCCTTCACAAGCCACTTAACCCTCACGGTTACGTTCCTCTAGGCCATGGCCAAAACACTGGCAGCAAACAAGACACTTCATAGTGCCACGCATTCCACCGACCCACACACAAACACTGTTGCCTAAAGCCACCTTCAGCCCATGTTCTCACTCTCAATCAAAACAGAGCAGCCTCATCATATATTCTTTCATTCCAATGATGAAGCCCCATTTCATGTCAACCACTGCTGCCTTGCTCCACGTTGTGCACCTCCCAATGGAGAAACACCGTGAAGACCGAGACTCAATCCACATAGACCAGGCCAATATCCATTATTTTCCTCAACAAAAATAGAGTAGTCTCATAGACTAAATCCCTCCCTGTCTCAACCGAGAGCCACCATTAAGGTCAGTGTGGCACCCTCGAGCCCTACATGTGATTTGGTAGGAGTCGGGACATCGGGGTGGTGGCCACTCGGGTCACACACCCCATCGCCAAGTGCAAGTGTGTAAAAATGTAATATGTGTACAGTTTAATATACACAATGGAGAGTTGTGTACAGTTTAACATGTAATATGTGTATAGTTTACAACCCAACAAGAAATCCTTCATAATGTTATTATAGTCATCTAGCTGATCATAATGAGAATAAAAGTAAAACCCTTAACACAATGGAAAATAAATCTCAAGTCATCAATCCTCAGGTGGGGTTAGTCCATCATGCTTAAACCCATCTTCTGAATTAAAGTCTACGGTTTCATGAAACAGAACCGTAGGTGGGAACTCCACAATGAAATCCCACAATCTCAACAAGTAAAATGACAGATCAACAACCAAGAATTTTAAACATGATGCATACAACATACCAGAATAGTAATTGAAATTCCCAATGTACCCCTGTAAAACTTCGAAATTTTCTACCAATTTCCTTGAACAAATTGATTAGATATCAATGTCTAGAATTATTAAACGAATCAAAATACTCAAAGAGAATAAACAAATTTGCAAGACACAACGATTGGTTAAGAAGGGAAACCCTTTAAAGAACTCTTTAAAGGTAAAACCCTACGGGACAGCCAAACCCAGGAAAGTCAATCTTATTATTTGAAGAACAATTACAAGTAATCATCAATTACAAAACTTTTGTAATTCGACTATCTTACTTGCCAAGACAAACGACCCGTTTGTCTTTTACCGCAGTAGCAGCCAGAACCTCTGGCGATCTTCAAATGATGTCTTTCCTCCTAAAACTCTAGGGGCTGAATTCCAATCACACAATCCTCCAAAACCGGAGCACGATCACACTTAAAGAGAGATCACAAATATGAAAATTCACTAAGGAATTTTCTCACCAAAATATGCACTAGAAAGTGCTCTAGAAAATATGTAAATATGAATCTCTACAGATCCTAACCAATAGGATCTCTTAAATAGACAATCTGGAAAGAGTTCCAGTTGAACTAAGATTTTGCTGACGGATAAAATTTGTCGCGAGAATGTTTCCTGACGAATTGCTAACATTTTGCGATAACTCTCTTTTGCAGTGATTTATCTGTGTTCAGTTTCAGGTCTTGATAATTACAGACTCTAATGAATTCGAAATTCATATAACTGGCTTATCTAAACAACATTATAATCCTCTAGATAAACTCAATGTTGTTAAAGATAAAACCATCTCTTATTTTACATTCATCCAAATTTAATTAAATAAGAATAAGATAAACTTTATCATTTAGTCAAATAATGATAAGATAAACCTTATCATTTAGTCATCTTATCCTACCCAATTTTTGCCTCTACAATCTCCCCGTTTAGCGGATTGGTGACAAAACCAACTTGATGAATGTCTTGCATCTACAATCTTCCCCTTTGGCGGATTGGTCACAAAACCAACTTGATGAATGTAGTGTGTTCCTAAGACAAAAACAACTAGTAGACCAAGATCTCGTGAAAAAAATCTTAATACAGTAATAAGAAAAAATGACATAGAACATTCTTTAAAATTAGTCTCAATAATAATCAAAAGTTAGACGTAATGTAAACTTACAAAAAAAATGTTCTAGTCATCATCAATAACCATATTCTGTACTTAGTTCTCCCTTTCTATATTCTGCAACTCTCCATAAAGTATATAGTTCTCCCCCTCAATATTTTGTTGCTCCCCCTATTTATTTTCATCAATAACCATTAAACTCCCACTTACTCAAACTCCCCTTAAATTTCAGAATATCAAAATATTCCAATTTGCTCTTCCAATACTCTCCCTTTTTTGTCACTAATCTGACAAGACATAAAATAGAATAAATATCACTTATGTGTGCCAAGATGAAGACACTAAAAAAGACATGATGAACAACTCCCATGTATTTAGTTCAATAGGGCAAGTAACATGCCTAGATGCATCTTAGTTCAAAACATAGTGTAACTCACAAAACAAATTCAATAGAGTACACTCTCTTATTTGCAACAATCACTATGGATGTTCACTCCTCATAAGATCATCAATGTCAAAGTTCATGTGAGTATGTGAGTGAGTATACTTATACCATAGCATATTTATGAACTCTTTTCTTCAATATATTTTTTTATACCTTTATTCATGAATGATTGCTTCTTATAGATGCTCGCAAGAGTTTGTTGCTTTACCTTAAAAGTCAAACTTTATGCTAGAACTAGATACATGAGCATCTCCTCTAAACACTAGTTTGTACACCCCCTTTTTGTGTTCATGTTTGTTGCTCATCTTTTTCCATAATGATTAGAGCAACGATTTTTTTTCTGTAAGAACTTAAGATGGTAGATCCGTGTATGATGTTTGTCTTTTTTCGCAATAAATTAACACCGACTTTTTCTATATGGATCAACTATTTGTATTTGGCAAGAGGAGAGCTCTTTATTGATGTATTAGGTTCAACTAGTATTAGTCAATTTAAGGCATGAACTCCCTCTTTGATGAGCATCTCATTAAAAAAATGAACTTTAATTATAAAATGCATACATATAGGTTCCTCACTGTGCATTGAAAACGAACTTTGCCAAGATAATCCATAGGGTTAGTATGCACAAAGTGAATCGCACAAAATAGAGAGATGCATAGGTTCAAAATTTTATTAAGTGAGAACACAAATGTTCAAACTTTGACATATCAAGCATGCACTTTCCTTAAAGAAACTTTTTGAACCAAACTGAAAAAAATTTTATATTATATTTTTTTTTATTTAAAACTGAAAAATAGAAATATAAAAGCAAAACAGAAAAGTAAAATGCATGTCCTAGGCTTAATGCAATAATATAAAGAATGCAAGAACATGCAAGTAGTCCTATCAATTAATGTGACATGGCATCTTCTTTGACCACCCACTTTGTTTTAAATTTTGGCCTATTCTTTTTATCAACATCACTTTGTATGATTTTTTTCTTTATTTTGAAAGCAAAAATCTGCTAGTTCACCAAGTTTGAGACTTAAAAAATTGATTTGTTGACTCATCACAAACTTAATTCTCTAGACTCTTTCCTTTCCTTTTTGGATTTTTTTCACCTCCATTTTTCTTCACTTTATTCAAGTTAAAGCAATTTGGCCTTATATGACCAAGAACACCACAATAATGACAAGTAGGAATAAACTTACCTTGGTTGGGCTTCTTTGTCATTGATCTATCATGTGAGGCTCTTGGAACATGAGTTTTAGACACGGCCTTCTTTGGAGCTTCCTCATCTTGACTTCCTTTAACAAAAATGATATCTTTTGATGAAGTGGCAGCGGATGATGAGCCTTTAAATTCCATACCTTGGGAAGTCATATACCCCAAACCCGTGCGATCACAACTAGATTTTTGAAAACTCAACATCTATTCTAACTTCTGTGTTGCTGTTTTTTCTTGGCACTGCTGAAACTTTTCCAACTATTTTTCTAGTGCAGCTTTTTTATCGTTAAATATTGATACTTCAACACCAGAATTTTTTAATGTCTCAGAAATATTGTTTTTCTCATTCTCCACAGCAGTAAATCTATTGTACAGCTTCTTGTTGAGTTTCTTTAATTTGATCACTTCCTCACATAGATCATTATAGGCTTCTTGTAGACTTAACTCATGATCATCCACAATTAGAGCAACCTCCGAATCACTATCATCATCATCACTTTCGGATTTTGTTAGCCCAATATCAGAAAAATCATTAACAATAGTAGAAAAAGCCACAAAAAAATTGTCATCATCAGATGATATACTTGAAATTTCAGATTCTGAACTGTCACTAAGTGTGACATTCAATGCTTTTCCTTTATTTTTCTTGAAATTTGGACGTTCAATTCTTATGTGACCATAACCATAGCATTCATAGCACTTTATTTTATCATTATTTTCAGATTTTTCTTTATTCCATTTTTCAGAATAATTTTTCTTTGCAGAAAATTCTTTACCTCTTTTTTGTTTTCCACTAGACTTTTTATTAAATAGGAATTTTCTGAACTTTCTTGCTATGAGGTCTATATCCTCATTGTTAAAATTTTCTTCATCAGGAAAATCCTCATGATTTTCTTTTATAGTTTTTAAAGCAATGGACTTACCTTTTCTTACTTGAGGAAGCGAAGATTCATATGTTTGTAAAGAACCTACCAGCTCTTTTACTCTTATTGCATCCAGATCTTTACTTTCTTTAATAGCAATAACTTTGGGTCGAAATCTTTCAGGTAAAGATCTCAAAATCTTCCTCACGACCCTTGAATCCTCCACCTTCTCGCTGAGATTAAACCTAGAATTCACAATATCATTCAGTTTAGCATAAAAATCATTAAAATTCTCATCTTCTAACATTTTAATCTTTTCAAATTTAGAGGTTAGCATCTGTAATTTTGAATTTTTTACTATTCTTGTGCCTTCATGTGTAACCTCCAAAATATCTCAAGCTTCTTTAGCAATCTCACACATGGAGATTCTTTTAAATTCTTCGGGGGATACCGCCATGAAAATAGCATTAAGTCCTTTGCTATTCAAATTGCAATTGCTGGTTTCATCTTTCGTCCAAGCATCTATAGATGTCTCAGGTTTAGTCCATCCTCGTTCAACCGAATCCCATACACATTCATCCAAAGACTGAAGAAAAACCCTCATACGAACTTTCCAAAAAGCATAGTTTTCCCCATCGAAGTATGGTGGAACGTATAATGACGTCGACATGATCTACAAGGGCACAGATCACACTCGAATGAGTGAACCACACTCTGATGCCAATTGAAATTCCCAACGTACCCCTGTAAAACAACGAAATTGTCTACCAATTTCCTTGAACAAATTGATTAGATTTCAATATCTAGAATTATTAAATGAATCAAAATACTCAAAGAAAATAAACAAATTTGCAAGACACAACGATTGGTTACGAAAGGAAACCCTTTAAAGAACTCTTAAAGGTAAAACCCTACGGGGCAGCCAAACCCGGGAAAATCAATCTTATTATTTGAAGAACAATTACAAGCAATCATCAATTACAAAACCTTTGTAATTCGACTATCTTACTTGCCAAGACAAACGACCCGTTTGTCTTCTACCGCAGTAGCAGCCAGAACTTCTGGTGATCTTCAAATGTTGCCTTTCCTCCTAGAACTCTAAGGGCTGAATTCCAATCACACAATCCTCCAAAACCGGAGCACGATCACACTTAAAGAGAGATCACAACTATGAAAATTCATTAAGGAATTTTCTCACCAAAATATGCACTAGAAGTGCTCTAGAAAATATGTAGATCTGAATCTCTACACGTCCTAACCAATAGGATCTCTTAAATAGAAAATTTGGAAAGAGTTCCAGTTGAACTAGGATTCTGCTGATGGATAAAATTTGTCGCGAGAATGTCTCCTGACGAATTGCTAACATTTCGCGATAACTCTCTTCTGTAGTGATTTATCTGTGTTCAGCTTCAGGTCTTGATAATTAGAGACGCTTATGAATTAAATTTCATATAACTGACTTATCTAAACAACCTTATAATCCTCTAGATAAACTCAATGTTGTTAAAGATAGAGTCATCTCTTATTTTATATTCATCCAAATTTAATTAAATAATGATAAGATAAACCTTATCATTTAGCAAATAATGAGAAGATAAATCTTATCATTTAGTCATCTAATCCTAGCCAATTTTTGCCTCTACAGTAATGATAAGAAAAGACCAAATTACTCATTCTTTGTAATTTACTCAAAGGTTTTATCATTTAAGCCACTCACATAAAAAGCACATTTACACACATATGCGACACTTAATTAATTACGATGTGCACCATGGTCTCCCTTAGGGACCATCTGCACACTTTGCCTCCCTTTATCACACCACTGATAACGACTATGCATGTAATTTCGTAACGAGTAATGCTTAGCTCTGTGCTTGGCACATACATAACCAGACATCCTCTAGCCCCCGCTAGTAGAGGGGCCAAGGAGTCGAACCAAGAGTGTTACTATCTTAGTTGAACCTGCTGTCGCTCGACGACCACCCATGGGACGTCACTTAGTTTTATAAACTCCCGAGTGACCAGAGGAGCTCTACTGAGATAATACCCTATCTCGGCCTTGGCGTCGTGATACATATGCACCCACAAAATACGCTTTTAATGATTTGACACCAAAACAATTTTACCGGTTTCATAGTACAACCATAGAACAAAGCATAAAATTAATATCACAACAACGAATAACAATTAAAAATGTAGATGCATGATAGGAAATTATTGGATGGCATGGTATAGTACAAACAAACAGCACACATTTCATGATACAGACATCACGGTTGTCATCGTTCTAGCAATTTCACAATTTCCAAACTACTTCTGATTCCCAATGTTCCATCCAACCCTTGGCCAATATATTCAACACCAACTATGATATTAAATCCCAACACTTCACAGGGACCTTGGTCACCAATTAAATACAACCAAACTGCATCAAAACACAGTTTTTCTAATGTTAGAAATCTAAGGGTTAGTCTATAGTTTTACTTACAACAGTGGAAAGGCAAGTTTCTGGATGATCAAGCACATCAAGTTTAAGCGTTTCCACAGTGTGTGATAATGTAAGATGCTGCGCAGATACATGAAAATAGTTACACAAAAACTTACTCTGCCTAAAGATCAATAAACAAGGTGAGTGACATGATGTTGACTGTGGTGGCATTTGGAAGGGTGGAGCTGGGTGGTGGCAATGGTGGCACGACAGAGACAGGGGTAGATCTGGAGGAAATAATGAAAATCTATGACTAGGAGGCTAATGGGTAACATATCTAATGTAGTAAAGGGTGGAGGAAAAGGATTTCACGGTGAAGTATGGGGAGCATGGTAGGACAGTGGCAAAAGTGAGCCTATAGCTCATGGGTAGGGTGTTTTTTGAGGGAGGAAAAGGTCAGGAAAGGAAAGGGAAAGGCCAAGGAGTGGTCAAATGACCACAAAAACGTCGCGACTCCTGGTGATGTTGGGGAAAATCTCCTTCTAAATATACTAGAAGGGAGACCTAGGGTGAGGAATGCGATGGGACAATGAGTGGAAGGAGGAGGAGGCATTTAAAGGGTGATTTGGGGGTGGAGAGTCTTGGCCTATTTATAGGTCGAGGGCCAGGGCTAAGAGATTGCAGCCATGGCTGCGATTGGTGGTGGTGGACGGTGGGGGCTTCACGAGCGTCTCACTCATGGCATGCGTGGACTAGTGGGTTGCAGCAGCAAGAAGCTGTCATGGTCAAAGGCCTCACAGGTTGCAAAGCTCGAAGAGTGTGGGTTGGCTTGGCTTGCAGTGGTTGCAAACAAAGGAGAAAGGGCTCAGCTTAGTGAACACGTGAAGGTGGTCTACATGCAGTGGGAAGGGGGCATTGTAGGCCACGGGAGGTGGTAGAGGAAGAAGAAGAAGAAGAAGAAGAAGAAGAAAAGGGAGGAAAAAAAATTAAAAAAAAAAAAAGAAGAAGAAGAAGGAGAGGGGGTCAGGTGGTGTAGGGAAAGAAAATGGGAGGGGAAAGGGAAAAACTTTAGGGTTTTTCTTCCCAGGCCAAAATGGTGCCGTGTAGGAGGGTAGGGAAAACTTTTTCTAGCTCTAAATAGTCAAAATGGCACCATTTCAAGTGGGGGAAGGGCCTGGGCTTCAAGCACACAAGCTGGGCCCAAAATCCACTCATTTCCCAACTCACACTAAGACCCTACCTCATGCAATTAAACCCACTCACCACTAATTGGGCTCTAAATTCACCAAAGTAACACACACAAGAGAAAACTTGGGCCCTCACAATAGTTTGCAAGTGCACTGAATGCCACCCACGTGAGACACAAAACCAGGCAACCATCTAGAAGGCCACCCAATGTATGCCACCAATGACAACCAAGTAGTTGCACCGAGTACAACCATGAAGCCATAAACAAACCAAGACCACCTTGGGAATCACTCCCACGCTCATCCTCTTCAAGCCACCCAGCTTTACCCAAACCGAGCCCCACCCTGTTCGGCCACTCCCTTGCACCATGGCAGCACAAGCAATTCCTCGCCACTCCCTCACTGTGACTCTCTCTCAAGCAATTGGATGATCCCTCTCTCTCTCTCTCTTCTACCCCATTGGAAAGCAGCCAACACTCCTCGTTGAAAACTGCAGCAACAAACCACGTTGTATGACACCCATGACCCATGTCACATGACTACTCTGCCTATAAGTTTATCCCCTTCACTTCATCAATTAAAACACATCTTTTATCGAGCCCTTAGATAGTGAATTACATCTATGCCCTTAGTAACTGATCTAGTGGTTATTAATTATGACGATATTTTTCTGATAAAAACTAATTAGAAAAATTAGATGTTTGGAAGTTGGAGATATTTTAGAATTTAATCACATGATCAATTGGAGAAATTATGTGGAAACCAAAGTGTTTTGGGGAGTGACGATATTTTAGGGTTTTGAAGAATTTCGACATTAAGGAAATATAGATTTTTTTTTAATATTTTGGGTTTTAATTAGAAAGTGTGTGATTAATTAAATAGTACGTACTATTGGAAATTTATGCAAGTTACATGATTATTTTATAGGTGATGATTGAGATTCCTTTGACACTGTTGTGAGAAAGTTCAAAGAAGTAAGAAGTTTAGATAAGCAGGGTTCTTATGCTAGATTTTGCATAAAACGAATGGACTAAGATACTAAGATTGGTTTTCTTTAAAATATGCATGTTTTGTTATGAAAAGAAAACTTGAAAACAACGTCGGTCATTTTATCTACATTCTCGTGAAATCCGTTTACAAAGAGAAATCTTTTCTATCATGACTAGTGTAGATATGAGCTATATCTTTTTGTATTCTATTTTTGAATTGTGCAAAAAGTGGGAATATGAAAATTTGTGAATGATTATATGAGGATGATCTGAATCTGTTCTATACTATGATATGATATGATGTGACCTCTGGAAACCTCTTACATGACATTTTATTTCTGTCCTTACCACAAATGTAAAACTGTGGCATCTGTTTGGGTTGGTATCAACTTTTCTATTCCTTGTACACCCATTTTGGCAGCAAAATAGTTTTCTACATGGTCTTTCCTGTATGCACACTCAGGACTCCAAGAATAATAAGGGAAATATTTCATATTATGTTTCTGCTTGGTTGGCTATCGAGGTTTGTACAACCCTACCACGGGAGTTAAACATGAAGTTATGTTCTGATATGATACTCAGTTATGTTATGCCAAAAGACTTTTGAATATGAATATTTTGAACTATCGCTCTGATATTTTGATAACATGTTGCAGTTCCATATTCTGAAACTAAGAATTTTTTGTCCTACATCCTGAACTCTGTAATTGGTCAAGTTTACATACTAGTATATATTCTCTACTTATTGAGTTGTTGATAACTCACTCATTATCTCCACAATATTTTCAGATAATTTTGATGGTTTAGCTGGAAATCAAGAGTAGGAAGCATAAAGAAGATTAGTTGATCGTAGATGAATAAGTGCCAAAGGGTACAAGTAATTACAGAGAGTCTTATTTAGTAGATTTATTATTTTATGATGATTTAGGTAATTTGAGACGTGGATATTTTTTAGTCTTTATGGAGGTTTTACTCTATTATGTTGAGGTTTATATTTGATGTCCTTATGGAGGAACATATATATTTAGTTTGAACAAGTAAATTTATATTTTATGGAGTTTTTGGAGTATATATAATTGTGTTATAGGAGATTTTTTTTGTGACAAGAGCAAACTCCCTGGACCTTCGGGACTGGGGCATTACAATTGATATTAGAGCTAGGTTTGAGGTTTTGTAGACTCTAATATATGAGGTCTTGGATTTTCTAGGACTTTAGGAAATAATTTTCAAATTTGATGTTTAGGATTATGCATACTGTAAGAAGAAATTTTGTTGATATTTAAGGTTTTAAAATCTATAGGTTCTAGGGAATATGTTCTATGAAATTTGAGGTCTCAGATTTTGTGGATTTTAAGAATTGATTTTCTTGACATTTGTGGCTTTAGATTTTGTATGTTTATTCTGTAGACCTTATGAAATCATTCTGATAAGATTTGAGGTTTAGATTTTGAGAAATGTTCACAAGTTTGATTGGAAGCCAAGTTTGAGATTCTGTAGACTTTATGGATTGAGTTTTTGGAAACCTGAGATTTAGAAATTCTGCATACTTTAAAAATGATTTTGATGATATCTAAGGTCTTGGAATTTTGCAGGCTCCAAGATATGATTTTGATGATATTTAGGTTTTAACATCTGTAGACCTATGGAAAGTGTCCCACGAAATCTGAGGTTTTAGATTTTGCAAATTTTAAGAAATGATTTTCATGACATTTAAGGTTTTAGATCCAGTAGGCTTATTCTGTGGACTATAGGAAATGATTTTGATAAGATTTAGGGTTTAGATTTTGGAAGTGTACATCTTGATTGAAAGGTAGGTTTAAGGTTCTATAGATTTTAAAATATGAGGTTTTGGATTTCTACATACTCTAGGAGATAATTTTCAGATTTGATGTTTAGAATTCTGTGGACTTCAAGAAAGAATTCTATTGGTATTTAAGGTTTGTAACTATGCAGACTTTATAGAATGACTTTTGGGAAAATATGAAGTCTTACTCTGTAGATTATAAGAAATTACCTATATTACTTTTGAAGTTTTAGATGTTACAGACCTTAAGAAAAGACTTTTATGGGATTTATGGTTTTAGATTCAGCAGACATTAAGAAGTGATCTCGATAAGGTTTAAGATTTAGATTATGTTGATTTTAAGCAATAATTCCTTTTCAAATATAAAATTTTACATTCTACTGACTTTAGGAGAATGATTTTTATAAAATTTGAGATTTTAGATCCTCCAGACTTTAATAATGAGTTGGATGAAATTTAAGGCTTTAGATTTTACAAACTTTAAGCTATAATTATTTTTAGATTTAAGGTTATAGACTTTGCAGATGTTTGGGCAATTTATTTTTATCGGATTTGAGGTTATAGATCCAACGGATTTTAAGAAACGACTCTGTTCAGATTTAAGGTTATTGGTTGCAATTGAGAATGAAAGAGAGCATGTAAGAGCAAAACCGAGTGTGCATGGATTTGGGAGACAAGAATTCAGTTTCTATCGAAGTACGGTAAGCGTCATCCTGGTAGGTACTGAAATGGATTAAATAGACATTTTGGCAAACTTGTCAGAGTGCACAACGGAAGTAAGGTTTTTGGTAATATGACAATTTGAGAGTAAACTTTGTGAGGGTTCAGAAATTAGTGACTTGAGATCACTTAGGGCTTAACTTTAAGGAGTTTTATTATTCATATGAGGTAAATATTTATGTTGAGAGTTTTATTTACTATTTCATATGGGTTAAGTTAAGAATTTGGGTGAAATTATTATTAGGTTTTTGATCAAGTGCGTATTGGAGGATTACATGTTTTTGAATTGGATTGGACTCTTAAGTGTATGAAGATCGACACTAGGTGTGTGAATGTGTATGCCAAAAGGATTAAGAGGTATTTAAGGCAGTAGACGATAAATATTGGAATATTAGGTTTGACTTGATGATCAAGAATTAAAATAGGCATGGAATGGGTTTGAGGGATTAAGTATCTTAGACTTTGCTTTAGGTGCATCAAATTTTGAGGATAAAATTTTTCTCAGGGGAGGGAGATTTAACACCTAGGCCCAACACGAAGACCAAGCCAAGCACGAGTTCTACAATTTTTTTTAGGTTAATATGTATGGAAAGCTCACTTGAGATTTAACGGGTAATTGAAGAATGGGTCCAAAATTTATTTTAGAGGAATATGAATTTTTATTGGGTTTAATAATTAGATTAAAACTATTTAGTATTTTATGGACCAAGTGGAATATGTTTATTTGATAATTGGCCCCAAAAAATTAATGGGACAAATTGGGTAATTTTAGAAATTGAATCAACACCCATTAGTATTTATTAAAATACTCAGACCCATGAAAATACGGAAGCCGAAGAGATTTTTGGATTGCTTTAACTAGCCCAGACCCATTTGCTCTAAACTATGAGACCCAAAGTCCAGTTTATTTATAAATCCAATGCCGTGCACGTCTCCATTCCACTAGGTTCACGACAACAATATATATACACATATTCACGCATAGGCCCCTTGCACCTTTACCTTCTTCCTCTAGAGCCTAGGGTTACACTATACACTTTTTCCACTCAAGATTTCCTCTCGAAGCCCCTCAGCCTTCACGGTTTTGTTCCTCTAGGCCACGGCCAACACACTGGCAGCAAACAAGACACTTCCCAGCGCCACGCATTCCGTCGACCCACACACCAACACTGCTCCCCAAAGCCACCTTCAGCCTCTGTTCTCACTCGAAACAAAGTAGCCTCACCATGTTTTGTTTTGCTCCAATGATGAAGCCCTATTTCATGTCAACCGCTATAGCCTTGCTCCACAACGTGCACCTCCCAATAGAGAAACATCGTGAGGACTAAGACTCAAGCCACACAGACTAGGCCAATATCCATTGTTTTCCTCAACAAAAACAGAGTAGTCTTAAGACTAGCTCCCACCCTGTCTCAGTTGAGAGCCACCATGTAACGTCAATCTACAAGTGCACCTAACACCATCCACGTGAGACACAAAACTAGGCAACCACCTAGAAGGCCACCCAACATACCTCACCAATGACCACCAAGCAGTTGCACCGAATACAACTGTGAAGCCATAAACAAACCAAGACCACCGTGGGCATCCCTCCCACGCTCAGCCTTTTCAAGCCCCACCTTATGCAGCCGCTGCCTTGCAACATGGCGACACCAGCAACTCCTTTCCACTCTCTCACCGTGACTCTCTCTCAAGCTCTTGGATGATCTCTCTCTCTCTCTCTCGTGTTCTGTAACCTTGGAAAGTAGCAGACACTCCTCACCAAAACTTGCAACAACAAACTACATCGTATGATCGCCCATGACCCACGTCGCATGGCTACTCTACCCGTACGTTTCTCCCCTCCATTTCATCAGTTAAAACACATCTTTTGTTAAGCCCTTAGATAGTGAATTGCATATATTCCCCTAGTGAGTAATCCAGTGGTTATTAATTATGATGATATTTTGGTGATAAAACGAAGTAGAGAAATTAGATGTTTGGAAGCTGGAGATATTTTAGAGTTTAATCACATGATCATTTGGAGAAATTATGTTGAAATCAAAGTGTTTTGAGGAGTCACGATACTTTAGAGTTTTGAAGCATTTAGACATTAGGGAAATATATATATATTTTTTAATATTTTAGGTTTTAATTAGAAAGCGCGTGCTTAATTAAATAGTACGTACTATTAGAAATTTATGAAAGTTACGTAACTATTTTATAGGTGATGATGAGATTCCCTTAGCACTGTTGTGAGAAAATTCAGAGAAGTAAAAAGTCAAGATAAGCGGGGCTCCAATGCTAGACTTTGCATAAAACAAATAGACTAAGGTTGATTTTATGAAAAATGTGCATGTTTTGTTGTGAAATGAAAACTTGAAAACAACCTTGGTCATTTAAAATGACCGAGGTTGTTTTCATGAAATCCATTTACGAAATCCATTCACAAAGAGAAAAATATATCTACATTCATGAAATTCATTTACGAAATCCATTCACAAAGAGAAAAATATTTTCTATCATTTTGGTGTAGACATGAGCTATATTTTTGACATTTTGTTTTTTACTATAAAAAAAGAATGAATATGAAAATTTGTGCATGATTATTATATGAAGATGATCTAAATCTATTTTGTTCTAAATCCATTTTGTACTTTGTTATGATATGATGTGACATCTGGAAAGCTCTAGCATGACATTTTGTTTCTATTCTATTCTGTCCTTACTACGAGTACTGTAAGACTGTGACTTTGTTTGGGTTGGTACCAACTTTTCTGGTTCTGGTGCACCTACTTTGGAAGCAAATTAGTTTTCTACGTGGTTTGTTCTATGTGCGCACTCTGAGCTAAGAATAATATAGGAAATGTGACGCCCCCCAAATTCTGCTTGGGATTGAACGGGCATTTGAAGCGTCGGGACATGCAACACAAGGTTACCTGCCCCCGTTCATGACATATAAGATGCAGTGTTCCTAACATGCATCTAGCATTATGCAATATTCGCAACGGATATTTTTTTTTTCTTTAGCAATACTATGCACCAAACTAAAATATCCCAAATACTTGAAACATATTTCATACATAAAGGCATACTAAAATAGCCGTGATCACCACACTAGTCCAAAATGGTTGTGATCAAAAGAATACTTGAGATACAACTCCAAAAGTACAAGTAGTAACCTAAGTTAAAAACTGTGCCATCATCAACATCGCACCGTGGCCTAGTCGACCGTGTTCAGTTGGTCAGATTCCAATTCTTCTTAGGGTCCTGTAACAAGATCTACCATTCGGGGGGAATGGTAGTTGGGACTACCACAGTGAGATTTGATTACAAATCTCAGTAAGTTAACATAAAACTCACACACAGGTTAAAGATGCATGCATGGCAGTAAAAGCATAAATGCATAAGTATAGTCGTACATAAGCATAGCATAACTTAACATATAGCATGCCATAACCAGAACTTAAATGTGAACTGAACTTGACTTAACATGGCATGAACTTAAGCTTAAAACATAACATGAACAAACAACATAACATGAACATTTGAAACCCCAAAAACTTGGTTGAAACCGAAACCCTAAACGGTTTCCCCAAACTCTAAAGTTGGCATTCAAACCCTTTTTGATCCAATTTCTAGCATTGTGTTTAATCACTTGATTAAATCACTTTCACATGCTATTAATTTCTCAAATTCCTATTATGACATCTTTATCCAACATTTTAAACCTTAGAAATTTGATTGGGCCAAGAAAAATTGGATTTGGGCTTGATAGCATCTCAAACCCTAACCAAACCCCCTTTAAACCCCAAATTGAAGCCCACTTGGTTGAGGCCCACTAAGGCCCACTAAAGCCCACGAATTTTGGCCACCTTGGCATAGCTTCTTGGAGAAATTTCCTCCCCCACTTGGCAGACCATTCATTGCATCAAGTTGCACTCAATAATATGGAGGAACCCACCCCATCAAGTCTCATGTCTCATAGCCTTTGTAGGTTGTCTTTTGCCCCCCACTATCCTCTACATTATGTCACATGTCTACACCTCCACTCAATGATCATTAAGGTCCAAATATTCCCCTACAGAAGTCTTGAGTCGTGCAAGACACACTTATTTCACTTTAATCATTTCTTCACCCCGTTCTTAGAGAGAAACCCAAAAGAGCTCTCTCGGGCAGATTTCTGGGTCTTTTTGCGTGGAGTTTTTCGACCCTTTGTAAGTATTTTCACACGATGACTCCTTCATAAAAGTTGTTCCTCTTTGAGTCTAGTTTCCGTAGATGTATTTTTCGTATCATTCCATGGTCATTTGGTTCGGTCAAAAGTATTTTTAACCATGAAAGGTCATTCTGGGCGTGAATCTGGAGAGTGTGTTATGTTTTGGAGTTTTTGACCAAGCTAATGGATATATCTTGGTCCGAAAATTTTATGGAGTGTTCTTAGAATGTGTTTAAGAGTTTTCATTGAGGTTTTGTTGCATGAATAAAGATTTTGATGATAGATTTTATTAGATCTAGAAACATGAAAACTGGAAGTGGCAAAACAGTTTTTATTTGGATAAAGTTTGAATATTTCGAGGTTTGATCTTACTCTAAAGGCTTTGATATTTTTATATGATGATCCTAAGTCTCTTATTTTCATGTTAGGATGTTATTTTGGAGATATTTAGTATTAGTTTCAAAGATATGATTTTTCTATGCAAGAGAATTTCGGTTAGGCCTAAGATTTGATGTTTTTAGGTTAGATCCATGTTTTATTGGGTTTTAGCCATGTGATTTTAATTTTGATGGTTGGATATTCTTTAGGACACGTTTTTAAACCATGTGATACTTTATTTCAAAGATCTCACCTTCTTAAGCCATTGATCAAGAGATTTATCAAAGCTAGTTAAGAAAAAGTTTCTGTTTTTGGACTAAGTGTAAAATCAAAAACTCCAAGTGTTTATTTTTTT